>JAYJMB010001145.1:0-17065 GCA_036873735.1 Pouteria campechiana
ACTAAAAGAGAACTTGAAAGAACTATTAATGAATGCTCTAAATTAAGACAAGAAAATACATTGCTCAAAACTGATCAAAATATAAATATAGAACTTGAGCAAATCAAAGCAAAAAATCAAGCTCGTAGAAGAACCTAAACTACTACCTTATTTAAACTTAAAATAAAGAAAGACATAGGAAATCAAAGAAAGAAAAATTGTAAAAGAAAACTAGAACCCAAATAGAATATGATTTGGATTCATAAAACAGTTACTAAAGTTGTAAATACTACAATATATCCAGAAAATAGATTAGTAGCATCTAAAAAACAATGAGTACCAAAATATTTTGCTACTAACCCACCTAGACCCACTCCTAAATGGGCACCAAAATTTATAACTTAATTTTATTACTACAGGTGTGTTTGAGAGCTATAGAGAATACCAAGTGGTACATTAATAGTAGTTGCTCAAGACACATGTCAAGAGAATGGAGTTGTTCACAGAACTAAAAGCAAAAAATGGAGGAACAATTACCTTTAGGGATAATGGAAAAGATAGAGTGGTTGGAATTGGTAAAATTGGCCAACCTCCCTCTATCACAATCTCAAATGTTTTACTAGTAGAAGGATTAAAACACAATCTTTTAAGTGTAAGTCAATTTTATGATAATGATTACATAGTTGTTTTTGAATCTCATACATGTTCAATATTAGATATTTCAAATTTAGTTGTAGTACTTGAAAAAAGATATGGAAATGTATATTTGGTGGATTTAAATGATATACGAGTCAAATGTCTTATTGTAATTGATAATGAACCCATGTTGTGGCATAGAAGGCTAGGACATGCTAACAAAAATCTGATTAAAAGATTATATAATAAAGATCTAGTTGTTGGCTTACCAAAACTCAAATTTGATAATAACTTGTATGATGCTTGCATAAAAGGCAAGAAAGTAAAAGAATCATTCAAGTCAAACAATGAACTATGCACAATGAAACCCCTTCAATTGCTACATATGGATTTAGTTGGACCAACAAGAATAAGAAGCCTTGGAGGGAAACATTACGCATGTGTCATGGTAGATGACTTTAGTAGATTTACCTAGGTAATGTTCCTAACATCCAAAGATGAAGCCTTTTCATTCTTTGAGGTATTTTTCAAATGTGTATAGAATCAATAAAGCTCTCATACAGTTTCCATAAAGAGTGATCATGGTAGAGAGTTTGAAAATCATAGATTCACTGATTTCAGTGAAAACACTGAAATTCTTCAAACTTTCTCTGCACCAAAAACACCCCAACAAAATGGAGTAGCTAAAAGGAAAAATAAATCCTTGCAAGAGATGACAATGATAATGTTGAGTGAATACAGCCACCCATAGTATTTTTGGGCTGAAGCAATGAACACAACATGTTATATTATTAATAGAATCTTTGCTTGATCTATACTCAACAAAACTCCACTTGAATTATATTATAGCAAGAAACCAAATACTTATGTTTTCATACTTTTGGTTGTAAGTGCTTTATTCTTAACAATGGCAAAGAAAACCATGGTAAATTTGAAAATAAATTTGCTGAAGGCATTTTCCTTAGTTATTCCATTGTTAGTAAGTCATTTAGTCTACAACCTGAAAATAAGACTATAGAAGAATCTATTCATGTATAGTTTGATGAAAATACTAATTCCTTTAGGATGATAAGTGGTTTGATGACAAGACAGGAGAACTAACAACACCAGTTGAGAAAATGAAAATACAAGACAAAGAAAGCAAAAATTCCCAGTCAGAAACATAGATGGATGAAGAAGAAATGGATGATCGACCATTCATCAGTGAGGTAAATAATGAAGGTAACAATACTTTTCCTAAAGATTGGAGATTCATGCACAATCAGCCTAAAAGTCAGAAAATTGGTGATGTATATGATAAAGTTAGAACCAGATCTTCTTATCACCAAATATGTGACAATTTTACTTTTATTTCTCAATGAGAACCAACTTGCATAGAATAGGCTTTAGAAGATAAAAATTGGATTTCAGCTATGCAAGGAGAATAAGACCAATTCAAAAGAAATAATGTGTAGACTATTGTTCCAAGACCTAATCATCAAACTACTATATGAACTAAATGGGTCTTTAGGAACAAATTAGATGAATCTAGATTTATAGTAAGAAATAAAGCAAGATTAGTAGCAAAAGCTGCTGTTAGGAGGAAGGTATTATTTTGAAGAATTATATGCTCCTGTTGCAAGAATTGAAGCCATTTGAATACTTCTTGCATTTATATTCTATATGAAATTCAAGTTATATTAGATGGATGTAAAGAGTGCATTGTTAAATGGATTTATTAATGAAGAGGTTTATGTAGAACAACCACCTAGATTTGAAGATCCTCTTAACCCAAATCATGTATTCAAACTTAAGAAAGCCCTCTATAGTTTAAAACAGGCTCCCAGAGCCTGGTATGAAATGTTAAGCGAATTTCTCATTAAGAAAGGTTTTTCAAGAGGCAAAGTTGACACTACTCTATTCATTGAACATGCAACAAAAGATATTCTTATAGTTCAATTTTATGTTGATGATATAGCATTTGGTGCAATTGATGAAAATCTTTGCAAAGAATTTTCCAAGATAATACAGGGAGAATTTGAAATAAGCTTGATGGGTGAACTCAACTTCATCTTGGGACTACAAATTAAGCTAATGAGAGAAGGAATTTTCATTCACCAAGCCAAATATATAAAAGAACTGCTAAAGAAGTTCAACATTGAAGATGGAAAAAGGTATGCAATGCCAATGAGTACATCAATAAAAAAGGAAAAATATAAAAAATGTAAATCCGTTTATCCAAAAACTTTATAGAAGCATGATAGGGTCTCTGCTATATTTAACTGCTAGTAGACCTGACATAATGTTTAGTGTATGCATGTGTGCTAGATTCCAATCAAATCCAAAAGAGTCACATCTTATTGCTGTAAAAAGAATATTTAGAAATCTTTTAGATGCATCCAATCTTGGATTATGGTATCCAAAAGGTTCAGATTTTAATTTAATAGATTACTCAGATGTAGATTTTGCTGGATATAAAGTAAATAGAAAGAGTACCTTTGGATCTTGCCAATTTCTAGGATGCATGATTATTTCATGGTTCTCTAAGAAATAAATATTAGTAGCATTATCAACTGCTGAGGCTGAATATGCAGAGCAGGCAGTTGTTGTGCACAGATCCTATGGATGAAATAACTATTAAATGATTTTGGCCTTAACTTTGTTGATATACCTATGAGATGCGACAACACTAGTGTTGTAAATCTGACTAAGAATCCAGTTCTACATTCTACAACTATGCATATAGAAATCATACATCATTCTATTAGGGACCATGTTTAAAACCATGATATTTGCTTAGAATACATAAAATGCTTAATTTATCAAATAAATTAGCCATTTTGTGTTCTCATCTGTGTAAAACATAAAATGAAATACATTGTAACCTTTCATTTTCCAAGAAATGTATAAATGCATATTTAATTATCTATCCTGGTAATGATTCCTAAATGAATGTGTATTAATGGGTAAAAAGAATAATTAATATGTAAAACTTAAAATCCAAAACTCCAAAAACCCATTTTAGAAAATTTAAGAGTTATTTTAAATTTTATACTTTTTAGCCTCCAAAGGCCTAAACAAAAGCCTTCGAGGTAATACATCGGAGTATCCAAAAATCCCAAATCGAATTACTACCTCCGAAATGCCTATTTTGAACCATCCAAAGCCAAAACACAATAGTGTTTTAGAGTAATTTTAAACCAAATACTAAAATCTAAAAGCACTCAATCCTTTTAAGTGCTTGAAACCTCTCCGAAAACCTAAACTTTTCTTCTCCAAGTCTTAATACCTCCCTTTTAGAGAAGACTCTTCATCTTCGCGCTCTTTTCGAATCCCAGTCTCAACTCTCTCCATCTTTCTTCATGCCTTCACCATCATCTCATCAAAAAACTCCCATTTCCTTTCAAAACTATATCTTTCTCCATTGAAATGGCAAGATCCAAATGAGCAGAAAGCAAAAGAAAGGAAAGAGATGATTCTTCGTAGAGAAGAGGAACCAACAAGGCCAGACGAGAAGTTGATACACTTCAAGTAATCTTTCTGAACAATTCATCTAACTACTCTAGATTTTTAGAAAGATATGAGGATAGGAGAATAGTAAAAGGGAAAATCTTTAATTTTGAAGCCTTTAGTATGCAATTAGAAGTATCTAGATGGTTAAGATACCAAGGTTGGAATGAATATGTGAATTACAGAGATAGTCTATATCCTAGGCTTGTAAGGGCACTTATCTATAATCTCAACACATGGATAGAAAAATAATGGATAGGAGAAGCAGAATTGAACTATCCATAGAGAGTTTAAGAAATTGTTTCATTCTCTCTAAAGAAGAAGAAGAAGAGATAGTATGGCATTCCAGAGTAAAACTATTCTCGGATTTAGCATAAACAGAAATAGATGAGAAGAAAATTTATCTTCATGCTAGTCCCCTGAATGTGAATCTTAAGCTAGCATATCTTATTATTATGAACAATGTTTATCTTAGAAGAAGAGCTACTAGTGATGTGTCTGAAAAGGATGCTAGAATTATGTGGGCATTGAAGAATAGGAGAAAAATGAATCTAGCCAAATTAATGCTAGATCACATTCATTTGGTCAAGAGCACCACAAGATTTCCCCTACCTTATGGATTGATTCTAACAAAACTGATGAGGGAAGTAGGAGTAAAATTTTCAAATAAAAATAAAGAAATCCTAACAAATACAGACACATTAGATGAGAAGACTCTAAAAGAATGGGCTTTAGGCCAATAGCATAGGTTGGATCACTAAAAAACCTAGAAGAGCAACTCAATTAAAGGGACCCAAACCTGGTGAAAGAACAAAAAGGGGAGATGTCATAGAACAGGTCACAGAACCTAGGCAAGAGCTTTCCTCACATGGAGAAGAAGAAGGAACAAAAATACAAGAATTCATGAGTCCACCAGTAGAAGCAAGAGAAGAATTCTCTAGTAGAGAAGATCAATCTAAAGCTAAGAGAATAGAAGAAGTTCCAAGAGAGGAACAAAGAACTATCACGGAAGAAGTATTGGAAGAAACTTTAAGAGAAAATGTATTTAAAGAAATAGCAATAGCAACCATGCCATCACACACTCCCATCAGATCCTCATTACCTATTCGACCTACTCATTCTCACCAACCATGCACCTCATCAATTCCCACTGCACAACCAATCCCACAGCACCTATAGGATAGAGTAATAATGATTGAACACTATCTGTCTACTCTAGCCATTCAAATGAATAAAATGGATCATAATCTTTCTACTGCCATGTCTTCTATGAAACTAAGAGCTAATAAGATTAACTAAAGACTTGATTCTCTGCAATCTTTAGCAGAATCATTTAGAGGTCAAGCTTATAATCCTCATTTCTCTCCACCTCAAACCCATTTCTCTCTACCTCTAGCTCACTTTCCATCACATCTACATCACTTCTCTCTAGTCAGAACCAACTCTCCCATCACAGTGACGTCTTCTCCTTCATACTCACCTCCTCATCCATCATCATCGTTAGTAATTCCAGAGGTTGGTCAACCTGTGAATCAACCTACCTACATAACTTCCATCATCCCCTACACTTCCCCTCCTCCAACACAAACTTCTCCTCCATCACAACCACCATCAGTTCCAACCACAAAAGACAACATTCAAACTCCCCCCCACACACACAGCCTTCCTTCATATTTCCTTACTTCATTACCATTGAACCTTTACCCAAATACCTAAAGGAGTATCTTTCAAATCCAAATAGAGTCATACTCAAGTATGGAAAGCATCCTACTAAAGTTCCACTTCATATCACATTTTTTCTTCCATAATACCTTAAGTGGTCTCTAAAAGATCTTTTTTTATCAGGAGAACTCATTCCTAAATGAATTGATAAAATCCCTGAAGAATGGGATACACCTTTGATTCATCGACCACCTCCTTTAAAATTCCTCCAAAACCAAAAGAAGAAGATAGTGATATTCCTCTTTGCATCTATCATCTAATCAAACTCACGTATTCTGAATTCTTTGTACAATCAAAGATAAACTCTGACATTGCCAGAATGTTTATTGATCACAACTTTACATTCAACCTTCCACACTTCCACTTCCACAAATCACAGATCAGAATACTCTTTCTAGAATCATACTGATCCCTGATCTACCTTAGGGTCATAATATCAACATCCCTCAATTAGCATCTTTTCAAGATGCATACACTAAAAATCTTCTTCAGATGCTTCTAGCATCAAGACCCACTAGAATAGTATTTTCATCTCCCTTAGGACCTTTAAATAATATCTTTATAACTAAGGAAGAATATTTATTCTATTCTATAGAAAATATGTGAGCCATTGCTGACAATCTTCTACTCGTATATCCTCAGCTTGTAGATCCATCAGTTGGTTACAAAATTTGGGTGGATTCTCCTACACCAACCCCGACTCCAAAACCAAAAACATCACCTTCTACCTAAACAAAAACCAGAAAACCTTATGCTATCCCAAAACCAAAACTACCACCAAAACCATTAGACTCTACACCCTCATCTCATCCATCCTCCTATAAACCCAAGAGGAAGTGAAGAATTCCACCTCCCAAGGAATACAAAAAGGCTCCTCTTAAAAGAATAACCATGTACTATTAGGAGTACACACCCCACATTAATGCCAATATAGAAGCCCTCTTAAAAGGGACTCCTGTAGCATTTCCTGAACTGCTAGACCCAAAATTTTGGGAGCACATTGACTTTAACTATGTATCAAGCCATGAAACTATAACTTATACATATGAACCTCCTGTAACAATTTCCAAGGATCTACTTTTCTTCCCATCTCCTCTAGCAAAAAGACCCAAATCATCGTCCAAAACACCCATGTCCTCTGCTACACCATCATCTTCTCAACTAAAACCCCCTCTTCCACCTTTCTTTCCCAAGACCTAAAAAAGAACACCCAAACTACCCCGATGACACTGTTGCATTTTAAATTTTTTTTCTCTAGTGTAATTTTTCTTTCTTTCTATAAAGAATTTTGACATTGTGCATATGTTGTATATGCAAATTTTTCATCAATGACAAAGTTCTATATGTATGCAATTTTAGTCATGATTAGCCTTGAATATTATTGATTATTTCTTTACACTTTTTTGATTATGACAAAAAGTGGGAGAAAATGTGAATGTATAAATAGAGAGAAAATGTATGAATAAACTGAAATATAAGAAAATAGTATGTGCATGTATGAATTGATATGTATGAAAATTTCTTTTATATGAAATATAGTCAAAATATTATGCATCCATTTAGTGGGAGCTGGACTAAATTAATCAATAGAAATTTTGTTAAAATATCTATAAATTAAATTGCTTTAAGTTTATTATTAGACAAGTTTTGAAAAGTATATCACTCATTGTTTTGTCATCATCAAAAAGGGGTAGAATATTTAACATTCTATCTAGCTTGGTTTTGATAATGAACATTCTTAACCAAGTAAGTTTTGATGATGAGCAAAAACATGAGTAAAAGATTAAGGTGCTAACAATCTATTTTCCAGCATATTGCAAAAATATTATCCCATACTTAACTTGAGAATAATCCTCATGAAGATCAAGGGAAGAAACCAAGTTAATATATATGAAAATAAGTATATAAATTTCATATATACTTAAAACATGAAAATAGAGATCTTAAAGTCTTAAAGCAAGCTTCAGAGCCAACAGGAATGCCTTCGGAGACATCAATACGTACTTCAGAGTTAATTAGAAAGCTTCAGAGTTAGCCCAAGAAAAGTTTCAAAGTCCTCATAGCAAGATTTGAAAACAAAAGACAAGCTTCAGAGTTGTCATAGCACACTTCGAAGCCAATCGAAAAGTTTTGGCATTGTCACAGTACACTTCGAAATCAACAAGATATACTTTGGAGTTAATTAGGTAAGCTTAAGAGTTATGAAGATACACTTTAGACTTAATCAGACATGTTTTGGAGTAAATCAGATGTGCTTTGGAGTCATTAAGATATGCGTTGGAATCATGGAGTTACGCTTCAGAATCAATCAGACCTGCTTCAGAGATATCAAAATGTGCTTTAGAGTCAACAAATAATCTTCAAAGTTAGTAAAAAAAATTTGGAGTTTGTAATCTTATTTCAGAATCTTCAAAACCTTACTTTGGAGTCAGCAAGCAAACTTTGGAGTCATCAAACAGTACTTCTAAGTCACCCTTTTTTGAAGCATTAAAAGTTCAGAAAATCCATACTATTCTCTATAAAGATCTATCGTAATTAAGAAGGTTTACCATTATTTTGGAGAATCAATCAGAGTATTCAAAATTTTTCAAAGGATATAGTTGTTCACTCATCACTTTGGGGTAACCAAAGAAGCTGCTTTTGAGCATTAGATGCTCATGTGAACATTAAGAAAAGTCAGCAACAAAGTTACAGACCAATACCAGATTGCTACAAAGTCAGACGTCAGACAAAATGTAAGGTGAAGAAAAACATTTTTGAATATTTCAAAGTCTACCACAGGCAGCAACAGAAAAATCTCTCTCAGCCTATAAAGAAGGTGTTCAGATGCAAGAAAAAGAGAGTAAATTGAATATACGAAAATACAAAGAAGCTAAAGTTTTAGGCATTTAAAATCTTACTTCAAAGTTCAACTCCAATGGCTACAACTCTGTTAAAGCTCTCAAAGTCTAAATTGCTTCTCATTTAAGGAGTTTGAATTTTTTACTCATATTACTTAATCATTTACTTAATGTTCTAAATTTAGGTACAAGTCTACCTAAGTAAGAGACATTAATCTATACACTTCTTTTTAGTATTTGGTAGCACAAGAAGAGTGCATGTTGTTTATGTATTGAGATAAGCAACTAGGAAACTTGCTGAAAGGATAAAATTTCATTGGAGAGCTTTGAAAACTAATAAGTTGTAAAAGTTTCTAGTTAGCTTGGATAACTAGTAAGTTGGTTGGTGAGCTTGTGGGAAAATCAACATGTATTTGATGAACTTGGATACCCATTTGAGATTTGATCCAAGTGGGTTAGTGGCAGCAAATTTTTGTACCCATTATTTCTTTGGTGCCACTATAATTTTAGGAGATTGAATTGCATTGACTACATCTGCAACTATCTTAGGAATCCAAACAATGGTCTGTTTGGTCTTTTATTTTCTTTCAGAATTATAGTTTTTTTTCTTATATTGCTGACCACCTTTACTCTTTGGTTTCATTTTAAATAAGGTGCAAGTCAAGGTCTATCTTAGGGTGTTGTTTTTCACCTTAACCTGCTCAAGTTCTCAAATGGTGCATTGATCATTCTCGAGCTTACTATTTTCATCTTTTAACTTGGAGCATTCAGTAGTTACTTTTAATTGCTCCTTCTTTGTCTCCTTGTATTTGGCTTTCAGGGTCTTAAAATCTACATATAAACTTTCTAATTTATCAAGGAAACTTTGAGATTCAAGTTCAGAAGTTACTTCATCTCCATGGATGGCCATGAAGCTAATTTTAGTGTGGTATTCTCTTTAATTTCCTTTTGTAGGTGACAATTTGCTGAATTTTGCTGAATTTTCCTTCCTCACTATCACTTGCACTTTCGTGTAGGCTATTTTTAATTATTTCCCATGCTACAAGTGCTTTTATTTTTTGTTGAAGCTTTTATTTTTGCTACTTTTTTTTCTTTTTAGGATATGAATTATGCATTTTGTTCTATTGTTCCCCTTGTCTCTTATCAGGTTCTTGACAGTCATAACTCATGTAGTCGGGCTTGCCACAATTGTAGTAAGTAGGAACATATTTTCTTTTGTTTTTATTTCTAAATTTTTGGAGTTACTTCTAGTCTTCCTTCTAAACAATGTTTTGATTCTTCTGCTTAGTGTCACTATGTCATCATCATTTTCAACTCCACTTGTTGAAGCTTCACTTTGTGAATAATCTTCTAATTCAGCTCTCAAAGCTATTGATTTCTTTCCTTTTGATTTTTTAGAGGCTTTTTCTTCATTTGAACTTCATGGGTCATAAGCTAACCCATAAGCTCTACAACTTTCATCTTGTCTAGGATCTTGCCTCTTGGATAGCTATGACTTTTGCCATCCACTATCTTGGTAAAGATGTCAGGATTTTCTTCACCATTTTGGGTTTCTCATTATTTTCTCCAAGACCACTCAACCCATTGGTGATCTTTTGGAATCTTCCAAACATTTTTGCATAAGCATATTAATTTTGGTCTCTTTGACCTGATTAGTACCCTCATGTGTAACTTTAAGCTTGTCCCAAATCTCTTTTGTTGAACTATGGGAAAAAATCTTTTTGAACTCAAAAGTCGATAATGCACAGTAGAGGCTATTTTTGGCTTTAGCATCTCTCTCTACTAATACAATATCTTCATCAGTATGTTTGTCTTCTATGTTCATGATAATTTACCATCTTTAATGATTTGCCACAACTTATAGTTGGTGGCTATAAAAAAGTTTTTCATACATATTTTTTAGTACCCAAAGTTCATGGCATCAAAAAATGGAGGTCTAGTGGTTGATTCTCCTTCAACTATGGTGTTGTGGATAGTGTTGGCCATAGGGATCACTTCAAATAGTCAACATAATTGGTAATCAAAATTAACTATTAAAGCCTACTCTGATATGAATTGTTAGTCCCATCCTAAGGTAGCTCAAGAGGGAGGGGGGCTGAACTAAACATCTTAAAATTTTGGCCAATATAAAATTAGGGTACAATAATGACTGGGAAATGTATAACGGAGCATAAAGCACACAAGTATTCTATAAAGGTTCAGCCCATAACATGATCCTTAACTCATTTAACTTGAAACAAACTACACTTGGCCATGTCTAAAAGTGAACCATCATGTCTAGGTTTTGAATGGTCATGTCTGAAGTTAATATTTCAGACTTGGATTGATGCTTAGCTTGCAACAGACTTCATTCTTCTATGTTTGAAAGTAATTCACCATGTCCAGAATTAAATGGCCATGTCTGAAATTAATATTTCAGAGTTGGATGAACCGCTCACTATCTAGTGAAACTCTTTGACATATGTTTGAGAATGAATCGCCATGTTTGAAAATGATCTTCATATCCGAAATTAAGATTTTAGACTTGGATTGACACTAGTTGCATTTGATTGCATGGCTTGATCCTAGCTATGTCCGGAAGTGAGTTGGCTATGTCTGAATTTACTATTTCAGACATGTGTCTTCAGCTGTGGCTATGTCTGAGATTTAACATTTGGAAGGACTTGAATTTCTAGACATATTTGGCTTTTCTCTTCAGTCTTCAACAGTGTCTAAGTCTGAATTTTTTGTCCAAGAATGGCTTTATAGTTCTTGCATCTTTGCTTTCTTTTAGCAATTTTTGGGTCTTGTTCTATATCCAAAATTGGTTATGCGATGTCCAAACTTGCTTCTTCAATGTCTATCTCTTTGCTTGAGTGCAAAACTTAGATTGTTTTCTTCATTTTGAAGCCTTGATTCTTGTCCAACTTTGAGCATAAGTCTGAAATACTTTAGCAGTGTTTTGACACATGTTTTGGAGTTATTTTACACACTACTTCTTTAAAGTTTTAGTGTCATTCTTTCTCATTTAAGCATTTAAATTTTCTTCCTCATAAACTAGTGGATTTTGTCTCTAATATAGTTTTGTATGTGTTGTTCACTTATGCTATTTCTCTTATATATTGTTTATTACTACACACTTGGGAAATAATGATCGGTAGCTTAAACTTTTACTCATGTGATTTTGCTCATCATCAAAACTTGTCTAGTTAAATATGTTCATCATCAAAATCAAGCCTAGTAATGAGATTTGGTTCAATAACACTAAGAGCAAACCCCTTCTCCCCCTCCCAAAACTTTGGGTCCTCCGATATGACATTCAAACATAATGGATGCATGCCTATGTATGATTCTAAATGTTTCAACAGATCATAATCAAGCTTCACCACAATCTCTTCGAATGCACCTTTTCTTCCATCCATCCCATCCCTGCTACAACCTTTCACTATTAGACTAGCACTCTATTTATATTGACATATATTTGTGTGATATATTTGTGTGTATCTTTATTTGTAACTTTGTTTATACTAAAATAAAATGAAATACAACTTCTTTATGTGTCAATTCTATGTATTTCACTTTCATACATATTCTATCTTGGATGTTTTTCCCTATGCCTTTTTGATAATAACAAAAAGGGGAGAATGTCTTGTATGTTGAATAAAAGGAGGAGAATAAAATGTATGTTTGTATGGGAAGAACATTATGTTATCTGTATGCTTGTATGATTAGAACCCAGTGCACTCACTTAAGGGAAGGATGAACTAAGTCAAGGGGAGCTATGCTATGTATGATTATCTATATTTATTTCCCATGTATGTTTATATTTTACTTGTTTGAAAGGTAATTCACTTAGATGTTTTGTCTTCATCAAAAAAGGGGAGATTGTTGAACCAAACCTCTTTACATGGCTTGATTTTGATAATAAAAAATATATAACCAACCAAGTTTTGATGATATGCAAAAGCACATGAGTGAAAGTTTAAGCTACTGATTAGTATTTCTCAACTATGCAATAATGAACAATGTATTAGGGAAATAACATAAGTGGATAGCACATACTAGAATATATCAAAGACTAGATCCACTAGCTTATGAGGAAGAAAACATAAATGCTTAAATGAGACAGAATGACACTAAAACTTTGAAGAATAGTGTGTGAAACAACTTCCTAATATGTCTCAAAGCACTACCAAAGTTATTGAGACATGCGCCCAAACTCGGATAGATACAAGGCTTCAAAATGAAGAAAACAATCTAAGTTCTGGAGTGAAGCAAAGATTCGGACATTGAAGAAGGAAGTTCGAACACCGCGTGACCAATCTCAGACATAGAATTGGTTTGGACATTATTGAACACAAAGCCAAGATGTAGAAAATGCAAAGCCATTCTCAGACATAGAATCCAGACTCAGACACTATTAAAGATTGAAGAGAAAAACCAAGTGTGTTAATAAGTCCTCAAGTCTAAAACTCCCATATCCCAAATCTGGGATATTACTATTGTTGAAGAGTTATTTCCAAAACATTAACTTTGAACATAGCCAACTCATTTCCAAACATAGCCAGAAGTCAGTTGTGTGACCAAATGCAACTCGCACTAGTCCAAGTCTGAAATATTAACTTTAGACATGATGATTCATTTTCGGATATAGGTGAATGAAGTCTATTGCAAGCTGAGTGCCAGTTCTGAGATCTTAATTCTAGACATGGAAACTGAACTTAGACATGGCCGAATAGATTTCAAACATGAGAAACCATGAGATAAAGCTACAATGGGCAGAAAATCCTATCCATTTGCTCACATTTAATGAATGTCAACTTCTCCAATAGGAAAAATTTGAACCCAGATTATAAAAGAAGTAAAGAGAGGTTGTTCCAAAAAGTTACAAACAAGTTAGAGAATTTGAGAAGTTAACAAGAGCATTTACTTTCAAACGTTAAATTTTTCTTCCAAACTCCACTGTGCAAAAATGCTAATCAGCATTCAAAGAACATTCTCTACAAAAGCTTAAGGGAGTCTGTTACTCTGTATTTATTGTAATACATTTATTTTTGCTATATTTAATTATGTATAGACTTAGCTTGTGTAAGAGGCATCTTTTATTATACATATTTCATTGATTGAGATAGCAAGCAAGGGGTTTGCTGATCTTGTCTAAGTTGTTGATGAGCTTTGAAAACCAACGTGTATAAGTGTAACACCTAGGGTGTTAAATTTTTGGATAATTTTATATAAAAACATTGTAGTTGTTTCCTTATGGATAATATTTTCTTTTAAATGATCATGATAAATTGAAGCGTTAAAATGGGAACTTCAATGAAATAATTCAAATATATATGTAAGGTTTACAAAGTTTTTGAAATGTTATGTTATATTTTAACATATCTTGTATGAATTCTATGTATATGTGAATTATTATTTGGCATGATAATGATTTTTAATATTCTTTTATTAGGCATCTATGTCATGAATTGAGAAGGATTAAATATGGAAGAAGAAAATGTAAAGAAAAGATGGTGAAAAATCAACACAAAGGGTCAGCAAGGTGGACGCTGCGGCCTGGCATCAGACACCACAACATCGAATTGATAGGAGGGTAAGGGAATGGCATCCAATGAATCAGGCACTTCAGTGCCCAATCCCACATCCTAGCACTAATTCAAAAGGTAGTTGGGGGCTGGCATCCAGAATTTTTGGCTCTAAGTTAGTCATCCAACCTTTTAACTCATTTCTCTCCATCCCGTTTCTTCCCTAGCATTCTATTTTCCCCAAACCTTTGCTTTAAACCCATTTAGGCCTAAACCTTTCCATTTTGCAAGGATAAAAGATGATTTAGTTAGTCAAGCATCCAAGTAGGTTCATGGAGATGGGTTTTAGTCAATTGGGTAGTGGAAGAAGATGGAAATCTAGACTTAGGGCAACACATGATGGGTTCTCAAAGATTTGGGGATGGTTTCTCATCTTATGGTGGAAGTAATGTGTGATTTTGATGGTAAGTTAGTTTTTCTTTATTTAATTTGTGATTTATGAATAGCTAGGGTTTTGGAAAAATTCATGAATAATGGATTTTGGGAAGACGAATAGTGAATTTTTGGGGAAAATGATAGATTTGACATGGAAAGCATGGGAGAAAGCAATTAAACCCTTAATTAGAGGATTTTGGATTTTTTTAATTGTCTTTCCCTAACCAAATTTGGGTTTTTTTACTTATTAGGGTGTTATGAATTGTAGTAATTGAGGAAAGTTCATGATTATGTGTAATTATCAAAGGAAAAATGATTGATTGTGTAATTGCTTTGTTTTAGAATGTTTTGGGAAGATTTTGACCATGCTCTATGTAAGGGTTATATGAGGCATGAATTGTCTTGATTAGAGCTATCTTAGATAAGAATCATGTTTGAATTGAATTTTGCTATATGTTATACATGTAGGACCAGTAGACAGTGATTGGAAGGAAAGCCAAATCTGGGAGTATGACGATTGTGAAATAGGACTCTACAAAGGTAAGTAGGCTTTGACTGCTAAATGCATGGATGGGGATATAGAATATCCCATTGTGTATGTTTGGGCATGTATGTTTTATTTGAGGATTTTGAATATCCTTTATTTTCTAAACATTGATGGGTATTATGTATGATGAATACTTGAAAGTTAGGGATAGAGAATATACATTGAATATGCATTAATTGAATCTTTTATGATCATTTGATTATATAATTGTGTGTACATGATAGGATATCAATTATCCCATGAATACTGTGTATGCACGAATTGAAGGGTATAGAATGTATTCCCTACTGCGATTAGTATATCTTTTCTGAAACTTTCATAAAAAGATTGAAGATAGAGACTATCTCGAGTATGTGTGTGTAATGATTATTATTCTTGTGTATGGATATCTATATGTGAGAGATAAAGAATATCCCATTAGTTTATATATGGGTTGATAATTTATGGGGAAAGATTATCCCATAAATAGTTATTTTGTTATATATTGGTGAATGTATGTATTGATGAAATAAGAAGCATTCCAAAAATGGCAATCTATGTCCGAATGACACAGTTATGAAATGTTGTGCCTATATGACACATTTATGATATGATGAATTGGAATGGCTTAGAGGTAATACAAGGTGCTTGGAGGCACAATTAAAATTATGATTGTATATGCCTGAAGGGCATAGAGTATTATAGTGAATAGAGGAGGAATTGAGCCTCCTGGATATGTACATTCATGCTATGATTCTTTAATAATTTGTACTCATGTTCTAGGATGAGAACATGTGATTTCTGATTATTATTATTTTATATTTCTATCTCCTTACTGAGTTGACTAGACTCAGGCCTTCTTATTCTAAATTTTCACTAATAGGACCGGTAAAGAATCATAACTATGGGTTGGGATGGGTGAGCAGGAGTAAAAGACCTTTCGGATGATATGATAAATTGGAATTAAAATCCATTGATGTAGATATTATTGTATTTGATCAAATTATTGTATGATGCATGAATAAATCCAAATAATGTGAATGGTATGTCATAGTAACTATTCATGATATTATAAGTGAAATGGTATGATTCCAGGAATAGATATTGCCATCATGATACGGTCCTGATCTTGGGCGGAGCTGTGAGTATGGGGTTGAGTATTTTAGATTAAAATATTGTCTTATAATTATAGAAATATAAATTTTATTTGATATTATACATGTATATTGGGTTTACATGCTTATATTTTAGGGTAAACGTTGTCAGATTTTAGGCAAAATAATTACCCTAGGAGTGTGGATTATAAGAAAATGACAAAGCAATGGTATAGTTCCGCATCGGCCTCATTATGAGATAGTTAAAACACATAGGGTGGGGGTGCGAGGAGTTATAATAAGTTATTAGTGAGTTTTGAAAGTTGTAAAAGTTTGTTGGTGAGCTTAGAAACCAACGTGTGCAAGTTGTTGGTGAGCTTGTAAAACCAATAGGTGTTTAGTGAAACCTGAGTGTAGTAAGGCTGACTTAGAGAGAGGAGTAGGGACCGTGTGATGGGCCAAACCTCTATAAAATACCTATGTACTTTATGCTGTGTGATTGATTTCTTATTGTTTTTAGCATTTTAATTTTATAATTAGCTAAAATTTTGAGAGCTCAATATAGCCCCCCTCTTAGATTAGGATTAACATGTACCTTCATGTGCAATCTGTAATTTGTCCCAAATTTCCTTGGTGGAATATGTAAAGCCTTGGAAATTTCAAAAATGTAAATTTTTACTATTGTAAAGTTTTAGTAATTTTTACAATGCAGCATACTGTAAAATTGAATTTTTGAGGAATTTAATTATAAAAACATTTATATAAATGGATGAAATATCTATATTAATGTGAGGATGATGAGGATATATGTTAATTAATAATTAATAGGTGAAG
>JAYJMB010001146.1:0-17065 GCA_036873735.1 Pouteria campechiana
GTTGGGTTGAACCACTATAATAATATCAGTGTGTTTGTGTTGTGTGATCTTTGTCCATTTTATTTTAAAACTAATATCTTATTTGGCCAGAATTTTTAAAAGCTCAATTTAATCCCCTTCTTGAGCTAACATCTGAAAGGGACCAACAAGAAGAGAAGAAGAAGTTTCAAAGGAAGTTCAGAGTTACTTCAAATGTTAAGAAGAAAGAATAATGATTTAGAAGCTTTAGAGTAGAAGGAGGAAGCTTAAGAGGAATGATCAAAAGGAAGAAGTTCTATAGGAAGCATTCAAAGGTTCAGAGAATGCTTTAGAGGGTGAAAGTGGCATTTGCTTAAAGTTAAGGAAGCTTCAAAGGTGACGTTATGATTTCAGTGGATGCATTCAGAGTTCAGAGAGAGTTGTAAAGGCTCATAGATTCATATTGTGCATTTTGGGTTTTTAGAAGAAACTTCAGAGATTCACCCTGACCTTTAGACATGTTTCAAAAGAGAAGAAAAAGCTTTAGAAGTGACGTAGTTAAGTTTTGGAGCTTCATAGTCACTTCAAATGTTGAAGAGAAGCTTTAGAGGCTAAAATAAAGTCATTGTCAAGAACAACACTAAAAGGACATAAGAGGATCTAAAAGAGGACATCAGATGTTCTGGAAATGTATCCATTGGTGGTGGTTGGGATCATCAGCTTCAAAGATTCTTCAAATGGAGGGAGAAGGAACTTTAGAGTTACGTTGGAGGCTCTGAAGTAACACGCGCAAATGATCAAGGATGAGCCCAGACCTTAAGAGGCTCTTAAGTTATACTTCAAAGGCTTTGAAGTAGCATAACGAGGCAGTTTTGTATAGAGTGCATAAAACTCAATGTTAATGATAAAAAAAACCCAGCAAACAAGGTCACAATGGCTAGAAAGTTTTAAAAGATTATAAATAAGAGTTTGAAAGAAGAAGTAGAAGATTCTTGAGTAGATAAAAAATGAATAAACCATATGAACTCAAGTCTCTAAAGTGTATTCACTCCAAAGGGCTTCAACGAACACAAAACTTCAAAGTTACATCTTCACCATTTTAGAGGAGATCAAACAACATTATGAACTTAACGTTTTAACAGTTTTATTAGAGCTTAACCATGTGTACATCTCTGGCCTAGTTAGAGGCATTTTGTTGTACATGATTGTATTTGTATTTGAGTTTTTGGTTAGCTCTGAAAACCAGAGGAGTTACTGGTTAGCTACTAAGAAACCAGATTGTATGAGTTAGAGTGGAACCCAAGGTTGGGGAAACCTTGGAGAGTGGATTAGGTGCTAAGGAGGCTCAAACCATTACAATTCTTTTTGTTTTTATTGTCTTTGTGCTTGTGTATTTCCACTAAAATCTTAGTTTTACACTTGCTCATCCCATATGTTTTCCCGACACTATTTGGATTCCAGATTTACCATACACCCTACATATCCTAGCAGGTCAAGGTCCAACTTTAGTATCCTCTAAAATTCCTTTGAGCATTGTTCTTCCCAATGACTCTATTTTAGCCTCTAAAGCTTCTCTTCAACATCTAAAGTAACTCTGAAGCACCTCTGAAGCTCTGAAACTTTACTACATCACTTCTGAAGCTTCTTCTTCTCTTTTGAAGCACCTCTGAAGGTTGGGGTGCATCTCTGAAGCTTCTTGTAATAGCCTAGAATGCACAGTATGAATCTATGAGCCTCTGAAGCTCTCTCTGAACTCTAAATATGTCCTCTAAAATCATAATGTCACCTCTGAAGCTTCCTTAACTTTAAGCACATCCCACTTCTAAGCCCTAAAGCATTCTTTGAACCTCTGAATGCTTCCTATAGAACTCCTTCTTCCTTCTAATCATTCCTTTGAAGCTTCTTCCTTCTACTTCGAAGCTTCTGAATCATTCTTCTTTCTTCTTAACATCTAAAGCAACTTTGAACATCCTTCGAAACTTCTTGTTCTCTTCCAAGTTCAAAGTTCTTCCTCTAAAGCCTTTGGATGCCATTTTTGAACCTCTAATGGATTCAAAACATCCCTTTGAATGTCTGAAATTTCCTGTGAAGCCACTGAGTGTTCCTTTGATTGTGCCTGTTTCATGTCTGAAGCTCCTCTAAAACTCCTAGATGCCAGTTCCAAAACATCTGAAGCTTCCTCTAAAGCATTCTGAATGTTCGTCCTCTCTGAAGATCCTCTGAAACTAGAAATCTCAACAATCTATCATTAGCTTAAGTTTAAATCATAAACAAGCTTTATAAATCATCAAAAGAAAACCTTTAGGATCAACATTCTTCCCCTTTTTGATGATGACAAAACTTGATTACTTTCACTAATAAAAATAGTGATAATGAACTAAGGTAAACTCCCCCTAACTAACTTATATAGTAAGCATATGGAAGTTTGTTTCATGTTAGTCCATTATGCTAAGATTGGTCCATATTTTCATTCTCCCTCTTTTTTAAAAATTCAGTTCTTGTTCTTCCCCTCTTTACATCATTTTCCCTCAAATGTAGCAAGTCATAACATTCTCCCCCTTTTTATCATAATCAAAAGGGTCTAGGGGTGGAGAGATTATCACTAATCTCTTATATGAGGGACTGAACTATTCTCCCCCTATAATGCATGATCCTAAACTTCATACTCCAAGCTCCCCCTATCATGCATAATCTAATGGATTTATTTCTCTATTCAAATCAAAATTTATCTAATTGATAAGTTTTCAATTAACTCATAATGATGATTACAAAAGGTCTGACTCGTATTGGAACACCTATTCGAGATCTTAAACTACTAAGTTTCCCAAACAGGCTTGACTTATGACTTGGGAATGTAATGATATTAAGGTTAATTTCATTGGTCCAAGTAGTAGATAATTATCTATTAAGCTCTTCTTACATGCCCACATGAAAGATGGTTCTCTTATGAGAGATAAAGTGATGAAGAAAAATGATGATATGCAATGTAATGCGAAGAATACGAAATGAAATACAATATCTTCACCTACCTAGCTTCCTCAAACAGATTGGAGTTTTTGTTTATCCATGATTGATGAGCTACTTCCACTCCTAATATGGCTCTAATTGGAAGGCAATTACATAATAATGAATTTCTTTTTCTTCTACATTTATATTTACATTTACATTTTCTTCCTCTTCTTCTTCCTTACACAAACAATATTCTATTGAATTTACAATTTTCTTCTTACACTTCTTCTATAGTAGATTCCTAGGTGTCCTCGAGAGGGTTTTTATAAGTTCTATGTCATCATCTTCCCCCTCACTACATGAGGAATCTTCACTTCCATGGCCATACACTAACTTCACTTTCTTCCTTTCTTTCTCATTCTATAACACTTTGTGGGTCATTATTGATCCCATCAGTTTTGCAATGGACATCTTGTTCAAATCTTTGGCCTCCTCAATAGCTATAACTTTGTACATCCAATTCTCTCGAAGAGACCTTAAAATATTTTTGACTTGCTGGGAAAAAAAAATCTCATGGCTTAAAATTTTTAGACTGTTAGTGAGTCTAAAAAATCTAGAAAACATTTCAGAAATAAACTCATTACTAAACATGCAAGATACTTTGCATTCTTGTACAAGCAAACTAATCCTAGCTTCTTTCACTTGGCTTGTCCCCTCATAAACTACTCACTAATGGTTCCAAATTTCCTTAGTAGTTTCTCATGAGGATATCTTCTCAAATTAAGAAGGAGAGAGAGTACAATATAAAGCATTCTTAGCTTTCGTGTTCAATTGAACTACCGTAATGCCTTGGTTAGTCCATTTACTCTCCTTTGAAGTGGAGAGCACCACTCCTTCTTCTACTATCTTCCATAACTTATAAATATTGGCAATCAAAAAGTTCTTCATCTTCATTTTCCAATAACTATAATGCTATCTATCAAAATATGGAGATCTAATGGTGATTGACCTACCTTGATTTTACTAAACCTATTGTTGTATAGGATCACATTGAGGTAGAGATTAAAATGTGAATTCCAATTTTAGTGCTCTGCTTTGATACCAAATGTTCTAACTTGCTGCATTTAAGGAAAAATGATGTAAAGAGGGGAAGAAAGAGAACTGAACTTTTCAAAAGGAGGGAAAATGAAAATGTGGACCAATCTTAGCACAATCAACTGAAACAAAATAGATTTCCATATGCTTATAGTATAAGATTTTTAGGGAGAGTTTACCTTAGTTCATTAGCACTATTTTTATTAGTGCAAGTCACTAAGTTTTGTCATCATCAAAAAGGGGGAGAATATTGATCCTAAGGGTTTGATTTTGTTGTTTAACAAAACTTGTTTATGATTTCAAGTAAGCTAATGACATACCGCTGAGATTTTTAGTTTAAGAGGAGCTTCAGAGAGGATGCAACATGTTTAAAGGAATATTTTGAAAGCTTCAGAGAAACCTTCATTCCGAAAATGGCATTTAGGAGTTTCAGAGGAGTTTCAGACATGATGCATGCATAATTAGAGGAATTCTCAATGGCTTTAGAGGAAGCTTCAGAGTTCAAAAATGGCGTCCAGAGGCTTTAGAGGAAGAACTCTAAACTTAGAAGAGAACAAAAAGTTTCAAATGATGTTCAGAGTTACTCCAGATGTTAACAAGAAAGAAGAATTATTTCAAAGCTTCAGACTAGAAGGAGGAATCTTCAGAGGAATGATCAGAAGGTAAAAGAAGTTCTATAAGAAGCATTCAGAGGTTCAGAGAATCCTTCAGAGGTCAGAAATAGGACATGCTTAAAGTCAAGGAAGCTTCAGAGGTGATGTTATGATTTTAAAGGATGCATTCAGAGTTCAGAGAGAGCTTCAAAGGCTTGCAAATTCATACTATGCATTTTGGGTTTTCAAAAGAAGATTCGAAGATGCATCCATCCCAACCTTTAGAGGTGCTTCAGAAGAGAAGAAGAAGATTCAGAAGTGATGTAGTTAAGTTTTGGATCGTTAGAGAGGTGCTTCAGAAGAGAAGAAGAAGAAGATTTAGAAGTGATGTAGTTAAGTTTTGGATCTTCAGAGGTGCTTTAGAGTCACTTTAGATGTTGAAGGGAAACTTTAGAGGCTAAAATAGAGCCATTGGGAAGAATAATGCTCAAAGGAACTTCATAGGATCTAAAAGAGGACTTCGAATGTTCTTAAAATGTATCCATTAGGGGTGGTTGGTATCATTAGCTTCAGAGTCTCTTCATATTGAGGGAGAATGAACTTTAGAGTTACTTCAGAGGTTCTAAAGTAAAGTGCGCTAACAATGAATGATAAGCCCCAACCTTAAGAGATTATGAATATTTTTGAGGCTTTGAAATAGCGTAGTAAAGAAATTTTGTGCGGAGTGCATAAAACACAATGTTAACGATCAAAAAACCCACCAAATGAGGTTGCAATGGCTAGAAAGTTTTAGAAGATTATAAATAAGTGAATAAAGAAGTAGAAGATTCTTGAGTGGATTAAACATGAATAAACCATAAGAACTCAAGTTTCCAAATTGCATTCACTCCAAAGGGATTCAATGAACACAGAACTTCAAAGTTACATCCTCAACATTTTAGAGGAGATCGATAAGCACTGTGAGCTTAATGTTTTATCGGTTTTCCACTGCAATCTTATTTTTGCACTTGCACATCCCATCTATTTTCCTTACACCTTTTGGATTCTAGCTTTGCCATACACCCTGTGTATAATAGCAGGTCAAGGTCCAACAAGATGTTCGAATCACCCAAGGGAATGAAGAAGAATCCAAGAGAAGATGAAAGGGTTTTTAGAAAAGATAAGTTAACCATAGTGCCTAAAATCAAGCATTTAATTTAGCTTGCTATCACCAAATTTGTCAACATTTTAAATCCATCGACGTTTACAAGTGCCGATGTTTTGTTAATCTATCAATGTTGGACAAATGTAAACAAAATTTTAAAGATCTACACAAATATATCCTTCATGTTATGAATGCATGCTATGCGTCATGCAAATGGATTACTAATGCTAAGTTTTCTTCTAATATGCAAGAATCTATCAATGGGAAGTGGCTTTGTGAAAGTGTCTACCAACTGATCTTTAGTAAGGATAAATTCAACTAAAACATTTTGCAATTGAACATGATCCCTAATAAAGTGATGCCTGATTGTAATGTGTTTATAATGTTAATGCAGTACCATATTTTTTGTCAAATTTATGGCACTTGTATTATCACATTTAATAAGAATACATGAAAATTTAAAGTCATAAGCACTTAGCTATTGCTTATCCAAAGTATTTGTGCATAATAACTAGCCGCTACCATGTATTTATCTTTACTAGTTGATAATGCAACTATACTTTGTTTCCTAGAGGGCCATGATAGAAGCATACTTCCTAAGAATTGACAAGTTCCACTAGTGCTTTTTCTATCCATCTTGTATCTAGCATAATCAGCATTAGAATAACCAAATAATTCAAATGAGGAGCCTCTAGGATACCAAAATTCCAATTATGGGGTTTCCACAAGTTATTTAAAAATTTATTTAATAGTAAAATAATGTAAATCTTTTGGATGTGACTAAAATTGAGCACAGATACACAAGCTAAACAAAATGTTAGGTCTACTAGCATGCAAATATAAAAACGAACCAAACATGCTTTCATATAACCTTTGGTCAACACTCTTACCTCTTTTATCTTTATCCATTTTGATACTTGCACTCGTAGATGTTGGCATGCATTTTAAATTTTCAATCTTAAAGTTTTTCAACATTTCTTTGATGTATTTTAGTTTGTAAAATAAAAATTCCATCTTTTGTTTGCTTTACCTGTAAACCCAAAAAGAATGTAAGTTTACCCATCGTACTCATTTTGAACTCGCTTTTCATTAGGTTTTCAAACTCCTTGTAGTACTTTTCATTAAGATGATCTCATCCACATAGATTTGTACAATGAGAATGTTTGAATGGATATGCTTAATGAATAAATTTGTGTCTACTTTACCTATTTGATACTTTTTACTAAGTAAAAATCCACTTAGTCTCTCATACCAAGCTCTTAGAGCTTGTTTCAGACTAGATAAGGCTTTTGTGAGTTTAAATACATAGCCTGGATGTTCATGGTCTTCCAACCTTGAAGGTAGTTTGACATAAACTTCTCCATTAAGGTATCCATTTAAGAATGCACTTTTCACATTCATCTTAAATAATTGAAATTTTTTAAAGGATACAAAAGCAAGAAGCATTCTTATAACCTTAATTCTAGCAATAGGAACAAATGTCACATCATAATCAATTCCCTCTTCTTAGGAATATCCCTATCCTACCCAACATGCTTTGTTTCTTACAATGATTCTTGATTCATCAAGCTTATTTTGAAAGATCCATTTTGTGCTAATAACAAAATGATCATCTGGTTTTGGCACAAGAGCCTACACATTGTTATGTTTGAACTTATCTAGCTCTTTGTACATTGTTATGATCCAGTTTTCATCTATAATGGCATTTTTTACTATTTTGGGTTTAATGTAAGACAAGAAAGCAAAATTTCCATGGACATTTTGAAGTGAGCCACAAGTTCTCACTTTGTCATACACATCTCCTATAGTATCCTCTAATGGATGATATTTGTGAGCTTGTATTGATTATGATGGATCGAGTATCTCACCTTCACTTACTTGTTCTCTTTGACTTTCAATATTTTCCTCAAAAAAATGTGATGTTTCAACTTTTGGTATTTCTTTTGATTCTTGATGAACTTCATTTAGTGCTTTTAGGATATTAAATCTTTCATAATCTTCATCTACAACATTAACATTTCTCGACCTAGAGTTAGTCTCATCAAATTTTACATGAACTAACTCTTCTATTATGTATGTTCATTTGTTATAGACTCAGTATGCTTTACTAAAAGAAGAATAACCTAGAAATATGCCTTCATAACTTTTCTTATTAAAATTTCCAAGGTTATTTTTCCATTGTTCAACACAAAGCATTTGCAACCAAAGGAATGGAAATATGCAATGTTTGACTTTCTACCCATCAACAACTCATATGGAGTTTTCTTTAAAATTGGGTGAATGTAAATTTGATTAATTATATAACATGCAATATTTATAGTTTTAACCCAAAATCTATGAAAAAGATTAGCATCAACCAGCATTGTTCTTGCCATTTCAATCAAAACTTTGCTTTTCTCTTGACTACTCCATTCTGTTATGGAGTTTTAGGTGCTGAAAATTTGTGAGTTATTACAAGTTCATCACAAAACTTAGTAAATTAACAGTTGTTAAATTCTATACTATGACCACTTTGAATTGAAAGTATTTGTGATCCACTTTTATTTTGAACTTTGTGATGAAATTTCTTCAAAAGCTCAAAACATTAATCTTTTCCACCTAGAAATAGTGAGCACGTATGCCTTGAAAATTCATCAATAATAACATATCCTTATTATTTTCCAACCAAGTTTTGGGTTAGTATAGGTTCAAAAAGGTCCATGTGCAATAACTTAAGAGGTTTTGAGGTGGACACAACATTTTTCAACTTGAAAGAAGCTTTGGTTTGTTTACCAAATTGACATGAATCACACATATGATCTATATTAATTTTCATTTTTGGTAAACCTTTTACTGAGTCTAATTTTAGAAGCTTCTTAATTGTGTACATATTGGCATTTCCAAAACACTTATGCCAAAATAAAGCCTCATTGTTTAATGTAGTGTGAGGCCTGAAAAATTTTTTGTACAAGAAAATTTGTTGTAACATCCTAGAAATGGATGGTTGGGATGCCTTGTAAATTTTTGGAATGAAAACATTAAGAAAAGTTAAAGAAATTGTAACTATAACTTAGCTTAATTGGAAAGGACTTCATTCCTATGTAATTGGTGACAAATTGTTAGGTGTTCTCATGTGTTTAATACTATAATAACGGGGGAAATTTATGCCTAATAATAATGGGAGAAAGGAAAAAAGAAATAAAAGGCAAAAGATTCAAAAAAAAAAATCACAGGAAAGGAAGTAGCCAATTGTGCACTGCAGCACCCAAACTAGGCTATGATACCGGATCTTGAAGGCAGTCTAGGAAGGTGTCTAGCAAATTGGACATTAGTGCCAGTTCATAGTGGTGCGACAAAGCATCAAAAAATCTAATTTTTTATATACTTCATCATCCCATTTTACCCCATTCCCTTTCCTCTTTCTCTTCTGCGTACCCATTCTTTAGGGTTTTAAAAATTTCAATCAAATTTGATGAATTTCAACGAGAAAAATGTGGGTTTCGTGAATTGTGGCTATTCAGAATGAAGAAAACCTGAAGTCTCAATCGTTGGAACATTGGAGAAGGAGAGAAAACTTGGAAAGTTTCTCAAAAGGGTGTTTTAATTGGAATTGGTGGAGAAAAGCTAGAAGTAAGTGATTTCCCTTCTTAATTATCCAATTCTATCGATAAATTTTTAGAAGTTTTGTTTGTAAATTGGGTTTTGTAAAGACCTAGGGTTTTGGAAAGATGGACATTAGGCGAAAAGAAGAATTGAGCTAAGAGTGGGATATTGGGATCACTAGTTAGGAATTTAATTATACTAAAACATGATTTATGTGAAAGGGATAAAAATCCCTATACTATACTTGCTAGAAGTGGGTAAATCAAAAGATACATATCAACTATTTTATAAAATGACATTTAGAACGGTGTGATATGATTAACCCTTATCATTGATTCACTAATTGTCCTTTTGTTAGCAATTGAATTGAGTATTTGAGTAAACCCTAGTAAGGGCTATAATATGAACTAGGGATAAATTTTAAGTCAACTGTGATTAATAAATAGTTATTACATTTAAATGTTGAAACTTTCAGTGTAGGACAACTGAATTGGTGTGAAACCAAGAAGCTTGAGGTCAACTAGGGTGTGATGCGGGATATTGAGGTAAGCAGGGTTCATTGGTTCATGTGTTTTATAATTAAAATGTTATATATAAACATTCTGGGCATGCTATAAAGATTTTATGATGAATTGGATGCCGCAGCGCTAGAACAGTATGGTAAAAAATTAGATTTTTTATTTTATTTATTTAATTGGTGTAATTAATTGGGGCTTTTACTAAGGAAATTATTAATCAAATTGAGCAACAGTTGGATGATTATCACGATAATATATTGCCAAAATATCATTTGTATGCATTTGGATTTAGATGCTTGCTTGGATGACTTAGTTGATTTTTGGCTGAGTCCACTTGGTTGTGGCGAAGTCCACTTGATTTGTGACTAAGTCCACTTGAGATGTGGCTAAGTCCACTTGATTTGCGGCTAAGTCCAATTGAATTATGGCCGATTGAACTTAAGTTATGGCTTAGTACACTTGGTTTGTGGCTAAGTCTGCTTGGTTTGTGGCTGAGTCCTCTTGTTTAGTGGCCTCCGAAGCATCTTACCTATTGGTAGTGGATGGAATATCATGAATGATAAAGAATGATTAGTAGAATCCTAACTAGACATTCATAGTTCTAATTGTGTTGCCATCTAATTGTCTTGACATCATGATAGTAGTTTCATTTGCATGTGTGAGATTATTGACTTTATATACATTTCATTGATTATTGATTAATCATCGCATACCTGTTTACTGAGTTACTCAAACTCATCCTATTTTATTATGTTTTGTTTTAGCTAATAGGCTAAAAGACATAGCCCAATAAGGGGTTGGAGCACAAGAGGGGGATAGGCCATGATGTTTAGAGTTCTTTATCTTTTATTATCTTTCAGAATGTATTAAAAATGTAAATTTATGAGTTATATGAATGATGTAAATAATGTAGATCTAAAAGGGTAGGAATGATAATAATGTGCATGTCATTACTATAGAAGGGTAAGTATGTTTTACCATGCTCTGCTTTTATAGTTCAACTATGATTTTGGGCATCTGTGGGTATGTATGATTGTACACAGGTTTAATACGGTAAGTTCAGGCGAGACTTTGGCTATGGGTCCTCCTAATATTGCCTTAGTAACGCCTCGGGAAGGTGGGGTGTTACATGTGGATAAACCTTTTACATGATCCGCACTAAAGTTCAAAGTATACACATTTGGATTACGCTTTCCATAGTTATAACACCCAAGGTGTTAATTTTGGGTAATTATGTGCTTGAATACACTATAATTGTTTCTTTATAATTATAAATGGCAACAAATTGAGTTGAGGAAAGCTTTGCTCCATTGTGCATAAGAATGAATTATGAAATGTTTGAAGAAAGTTGTTATATAAGAAGAGTAATTAAGAGCCCATGTATTTGGACATGCTCTTAAGTTATTGTGTTGAGTTTAATCCTCCTACTTAGCTTGATTTTGATGATGAATATAATTGAGTAGTTAAGTTTTGATGATGAGCAAACATTAAGTGAAGAGTTGAGGTACTAATTGATTACTTTCCAAGTGATGCAACAATAATTTGCTAAAAAGAGTAACTATAAAGTCTAAAGCATATCATATTAAGACTTCATAAAAAATAATTTAAAAAGAATGATTAAGTAAAAATCATTCAAAAGTATTCAGAAAGAAATGTTCAGAACCAATTCAGAAATACTCAAAAGCTTTTCAGAAGACAAGGCGTGAAGATAAGAAGCAATTCAGAACTGCTAAAAAGTATTTCTGAAATGTAAGCTCAGAAGTATTTCAGAAGTGTTAAGAAGCAATTCAGAAAATGTTCAGAAGCATTTCAGAGACAAAGCATAATGCTAAGAACCATTTCCCAGGCTTCAGAAGCATTTTAGAAGTTACTCAGAACCTCGTTAGAAGCTCAAAAGAAAGTAAGAACATCATCAGAAGTAACTTTTAGATTAATTCCAATCCTCAAAAGAAATTTAGAAGTACTCAAAAATAAGTCAAAAACAAGTTAGACCCTTTCCAAAGATAAGGTATAAGCCTCAAAATCAACTCCAAATCAATCTCACACTTCATACAAGTTCGTCAGAAAGAACTTCAAAAAAAATTCCAAGGCTAAAAGATTAATTAGAAGAAATATCAACTTTTAGAAGTTTATCAAAAGTCAATTAATCAATGTAAAGAATAAATTCAGAAGAAGTTTCTGAACTCAGAAACTTATTAGAAGCATATTAGAAATAGATTTTGAACTTCAAAAATAATACACAATGATGTTTCTGCACTTAGAAGTTCATCAGTAAGAACTTCTAAATATGCTTAGAAGTGAATAAGAAGCAATGCACAAACTATATAGAAGTTGTTTCTACAATCAAAAGTTTAATAGAAAGAACTTCAAAAATAATTCAGAGGAAGCTTATGCATGCCTAAGTCTCCAGAAACACTTCAGAAGTAGAATGCTTTACTTTTAAAATAGTTTCTACAACCAAAAGTTTGTCAAAGAAACTTCAAAAATGATGTCTCAGAAGATTGACAATAATGAAGCTCATAAGCTCATAAGCAGTTTCTAAACTCGGAACCCTATCAAAAGTTCTTTAAATTCTCTCTAGAGATAAGATGTGAGCCACAGAATCATTTTCAAAGATTTCTCATGTTTCCAAAAATAGATCAGATGCATTCTCAAGTCTTCAGAAATAATCCAGAAGGCCGTTAGAAGCAAAGTAACGCTCTGTTTAGAGGCAAAACTCATGCTTCATAAACTAATCTTAGAAGTTTTTTAGAGGCATTTTCAATTAGCCCGGACTTAAGAAATTCATTAGAAATAGAAATTCAAGCTTCAAAGGCTCTTCAAGAGTTTACTAGAAGCAAAAATCTGATCGTTGAAACTATCAGAAACCAGAATCAGTCCTCAAAAGTTCTCAAGACTTATATCAAAAGTTCTAAAGTTGGATAAAAGAAGAAAAGATGACATAACTTTAAATCTACTTTTTCAAACAATCAAAAAGCTACCCAAATGCTCACTATAGCTAAAATGTCTTCTATAGATTATAAAAGGAAGATTCAAACATCTCAAAAAGAAGATCTTAGAACATGAGAGATAAGAAAGAGTAAACTCAAGCATTTACAAAAGCTTTCAGATTTAACTCCACGAGATCAGCTCCATTGTGCTACATTCCAAGAAGCATTCAAAGTAAATCAGTCAACAACATTTGGAGTCTAATCTTTATTATTCTTTACTATCATATTCATTATGTTTTTATCACTAGACTTTATACCCTCTCTATCAAGAGGCATTCATTTTTGTACATGTTTATTTATTGTTTTCACATTTGCAAGCAAGGGGCTTACATATTATTGTGAATAGCAAGTAGGAAACTTGCTAAAGTTTGTATAAGTTATTGGTGAGTTTTGAAAATCATCATTGTAAGAGTTGTTGGTCAACTCTTAGAAAAACCAGTTTTTGGTGAGCTCGGAAAATAAGTGAAAGAGTTCTTGGTTAGCTCAGTATACCAAGTGTGATTCTACAAGGTATAGTGGAACCTAAGGTTGGTAAAACTTAGAGAGTGGAGTAAGTGCCAAGAGAGGGCCCAAACCAATATAGATCTTGTGTGCAATAGTCTTACTTTCTAATTTCCATTGTTACATTGTTTATGTCATTTTGATTAGCACACATGCGTGAAAAAGAAGGACTTGAATAAATAGAGGTTAAGCAAAAATTTCTAAACCTAATTCACCCCCCTCTTAGGTTTAGCCATCTAACAGGAATATGACTAACAATTGGTATCAGAATGGGCTATATAAATAATTATAGTGATCCATTTGTCTAACCTAATAATGTCATCCTACATGTTTTTTGAAGGATATTGTATCACACAACTTCCATACTTTGATGGAATGAAAGAGGATAGAAGTAAACCTCATGGCCAATGACCTTGCAATGTGGAAAGTTATTTAGATTGGCTTAAATGAGGATGATAAAAGAGCTAGGCAAGTAAATATCAAGGCTAAAAATACCCTGCAACATGCTCTTTGCCCCACCGACCACAAACATATCTTAACTTGTAAAAGTGCAAGAGATACATTGGATGGGTTAAAGGCAATTTCTGAAGGGCAAATAGATTTACACTCAAATGATACTAATATTGCTATTAAGAATTACTAAAGTGTAGGAGATTAAGAAATGAATAAACAAACTCCTAAAGAAGAAGAAGAAAAGAAAGATGATCAATTCATGAAAATTGAAGAATTGCATATCAAAGAACTACCACAGATTCAGGGGGAGCAATCTCATGAAGAGATTGAGATTCAAGAAGAAATGTTTGAGCCTCAAACTCAAACTAAAAAACAAAAGGCTGAAGTAATTGAAGAATCTTCTCAGGATAAGGGGAATCAACCTAAGAAATGAGGAAAAAGAAAAAGGAGGACAATAGTGAAAGAGATAAAGGAAAAAAGGAAGAATCCCTACTTTAAAAGAAAAATTGATCCCCACTTAGAAAAGAATGATAAAATGAAGAAGGAAGATGATGAAAAGATAAAATACCAAGTTCCTACAAAAGATAAATGGTTCCTAGACACTGGATGAACAAGTCAATATTCATAGGAACCAAATAACAAGGAAGAAAGATAAGTGCAGGTATGGCGATTTAAACCCAAACTTCCTTATATTCTTTTATTGTCCATATTTAGTACATTTATCCATTTGTCTCAATATAGCTTCACCTGTACATGAATTGGATTTTATAGTTAAGCTTAGATCAGAAGAACTTGAGGAAAATTAAATTCATGTTACAAAACTAAAACAAGGAAGAGAATTATATAAAACCATTTAGAATGAGGAAATAATGTACATTTAAATGTTCAACATATTTTAAGGAAAAATATGTCAAAGATGCATAAAATCTATTTGAAACTTTAAAATAGTGTGCAATCATGAGAAAATGTAAAATAGTGTGCAACCATGAGAAAATATAAAAATAAATAACAATGTTAGGATTAATTGAAGAATCTATATTTGATGAGTTAATCTAACATATTGATATCTAAATCTCTCAAAAAAATCAACTCTTATCATCATAATATGATTCACAAATATGCTACTTCAAAAGATTCTTATGCCAGTTATAATTAAAGTAGAATGCTTGTCTTGATCTATAAGTAGAATCTACTTTATATATGAAAATAAATAAATTATAAACATTGCATTTTTAAAAACTTAGAAAAAGAGAACTTTTACATAAGAAGAAAACATTCTAAGTTATGAATGATTCATTTAAAATGATGAAATGCATATGATTTTTCTAAGCAGTCTAGAATTTCTAGAGCATGCTACCTTGTGCTAGAAACGAATTGCACTGATTAAATTGATACATAAAGATCATACCTATTTGATTTTGTTAATAATGCAAAAGTGTAAGAACTTCTTAAGTGTATGCAAGAAAAGCTTGAAGGAAGCCCTTTAAAAGAGGAAAGTAGTGAAAATCATGATCACCTTCTCAATCTACCAACTTCAAGATGAAGAAGGAAAGTGACGAAAATTAAGATCACTTTCTCAATCCACAAACTTCAAGTTGAAGAAAGAAAGATGCCAGCAAGCACTAAAATGAAGAATTAAATTAACAAAATCAATTATTAGCTAAATAGCAAAAAATTAACAAATGAGTATCAAAAGAGATAAGTTGCCCAACTTGAAGCATTTAGAAGAAAATCTTACTTTACATTTCTATATACTCTAGATGCCTCTAAAAATGACTACCTTGGATGTGAATGCATGTGAATTTATTGTTTGAACCAAATCATCCTGAGAATATAAAATTGATATATAAAATTAATTAATCCTTAATATGATTACAATGCTAAGGAATATGTCAAACCCTATTTGGGAAACTTTACAGTTTAAGGTCTCGAATAAGAATTCTATTCCTTATCATTCCTTCTGTAACCAACATAAAGGCTTAAACTATTAAGACCAAGACAATTAAATAATATCTTAAATCTTGATTAATGCTTGAATGTTATGCACATATCATTAACTATTCCATTGTATGCACTATTCTTATTATTCATGATTATGTTGTATAAAAATATGTTTGAGTCGGCTTAAGTTGAAATCACGTAATGAGAAAATTCAAATGATGAACATTTAACAAGTTGAGAATTTATAATTTATTGCATATAAAATGATATGTTTGTGATGCTTAAATGATTTGTTTGATCTATGCCAAAATTGATTGTGTTAATATATGATTGAATGGAAAAACATTAAATAGTTATGAAGATTAGAAATTAGAAACTCAGGAAAATTTTAGGAATACCTATTTTTTTGGGAGCTACTTGAATGACTGAATGTCTATCCATTTATAGAATATTTAAAGTTCATATGGGATACAAATGCAAGTAGTATTCTTATTGGTGAATATTATCATGAGGATTGATCAGTAAAATGAATAACATCAAGGAACATAATTCAAAGAGTGATTAGGCAAATCCCATCTCGTTATTCATTAAGACAAAAAAGATTGCAGATTGAGTAATCATGAAAATTAGATGCTGCATCTCAGAAATCAAGGGGAAGGAAAAGCTTGTTCAGAAGCAAAACAACAATCCAAGTCTAAAAATTGAAATGAAAGATGAAAGTATTCAATTCTAACATAAGTTATTAGACTTGAAAAACTAATAATGCACATATCCATGACAATTTCACATAAATAGGACATTGTTCTACATCATTAATTCCTCAAATAGTTCAAATTAATTTCATTAAATTGCAACATATAGAAAATGTCGATTCATTTTCAATCACATTAACACTAAACCCAAAATTTAACATCCCAGGTGTTACAAACCTCCCTCTTTACAAAAAAATTCATCCTCAAAACTTCCAATATGTATTGTTAATTTTGGATAATTATGTATTGGAACTCATTGCAATTGTCTTTAGTATGAATGATTATAATGATGAATTATGGGAAGAGGGTTATTTAGAAGTGAAAAAAATGGAATTATGATTTATTTTTGAGAAAGTGAGATAAACTTTCATGCATTCTATGCCATATCATGTGAATAAATCATAAGAAAAGTGTATGAACAGTAAGAAAATAAAATGGAAAGAAAACAAGGATTAAAGTGGAGAGAAAGAAAGAAAATACTAAATTTGAAAATGGGGTCATCTGTGATCAATATTGTGGTGGTGCTGTCGTGGGCACCCAAATTTAGAACCTTGCTCCAATCTAATTTTCTGTAGTAGTGTGAGTAAGG
>JAYJMB010001147.1:0-17062 GCA_036873735.1 Pouteria campechiana
CTTACTCACACTACTACAGAAAATTAGATTGGAGCAAGGTTCTAAATTTGGGTGCCCACGACAGCACCACCAATCTCTATCATACAAATGAAATTTTCTCTAATTTTCACTTTTGTGTTGGAAGCAAGAGGATGAGGATGAGGATGAGTTAAATAAGCACTATTGCTAATAGTAAGCTAATTGGAAAATGGGTTTCTACAAGGTTCTAGTAGATTTTCAATAAATTTTCTAATAAATGTTTGCTAAGTTTGGTCAAAAGATAAGAATGCCAATGACGAATATTTTTATTCCTACATGAAAATGAGATTTACTCTTGTAAATAGAAGTTTTACAGATTTAAGAAGATAATCAATAGGACTTGAAAATATGGACACAGAGATGATGTTGTAAAGTCCAAAAACATATTTTCGGACATGTAGGATTGTGTCTGAAAATGAGATTGAGCAAAGTCTAAATGTGATTTAGGACATGAATAGCTATGTCTAGAAATATGATTTTGGACATGAGTAGCTATGTCCTAAAAAATCTCTATCTAAAATTTTTAATTGACATGGCATACATATATATGTTGCATTCAGTAATCGAGATATTCATTCAAATCATATAAAATATAAAGTGATGATCAAGATGTTTTCATTAAGCAAATGGATCTACCACTCCTAATTCTCTTCTAATCATACAAAATCTCTCCTCTAAGCATAGCTTAGTCAAGTTGCCTACTAACTATTTTTCAATTGGTACATATTCTAAACAGTCATTGTGATTCTAGACATGATCTCTAATGAAGTGGTGACTAATTTCTATATGCTTGGATCTAGAATGCATAATAGGATTTTTAGTCAAATTTATAGCACTAGTATTGTCACGTCTAATGGGCATATCAGCAAATTTTAAACCATAATCTCTAAGTTGCTATTTCATTTAGAGAATCTATACACAATAACTTCTAGCTATAACATATTCAACCTTGGTAGGTGACAATGCAATGGATGTCTGCTTCCTAGAGAACCGTGATATAATCATATTTTTGAGAAACTAATAAGTCCCAAAGGTACTCTTCCTATCTACATTATATCCAGCAAAGTCAACATCATAGTACCTAATTAACTCAAAGCCTGAATCTTTTGGATACCATAACTAAGATTTGGAGTGTCTAAGAGGCTTCTAACAATTTTTTTAACATCAATAAGATGTAATTCTTTAGGGTCTAACTAGAATCTAACACACATACATATACTAAACATAATGTCTGGCCTATTAGCAGTGAGATATAATAGAAATCCTATCATACTTCTATAAAGTTTTTGGCAAAAAGATTTACCTTTTTCATCCTTGTCCAATTTGATGGAAGTGCTCATTGGAGTCCCATATTTTCTCCCATCTTCAAGATTGAATTTCTTTAATAGTTACTTTGTGTATTTAGCTTGGTGGATGAAATTTCTTTCCTTTGTCTACTTTACTTGCAGTCTCAAAAAGAAGTTTAATTCTTCCATCAAACTCATTTCAAATTCTCCCTACATAATCTTAGAAAATTCTTGACAAAGATTTCATTAGTGGCTCCAACTATAATGTCATCAACATATATTTGCACAATGAGAATGCAGTTCATAGCATGATTAATGAAGAGAGTTATGTTTACTTTACCCCTTGAGAATTCTTTTTCAATCAAAAATTTACTTATCCTTTCATACCAAGCTCTAGGAGCTTGCTTTAATCCATAGAGGGTTTTCTTGGGTTTGAAGACATGGTTGGGATCATGAGAATCTTCAAACCTAGTGGGTAATTCAACATATACTTCTTCATTAATGAAACTATTCAAAAATATAGATTTGATATCCATCTAGTAAACTCTAAAATTTATGAAAGATGCAAACGCCAACAACATTCTTATGGCTTCTATCCTAGCAGCAGGAGCATATGATTTATCAAAATCAATCTCTTCTTCTTGAGAATATCCCTTTGCTACTAATCTTGCTTTGTTTCTCACAACTAATCCAGATTCATCAAGTTTGTTCCTAAGGACCCATTTGGTTCCTATAATTGACTAGTAATTTGGTCTTGGAACTAAAGTCCACACATCATTTTTTTTAAATTAGTTTGGTTCTTCTTGCATAGCTAAAATTCAGTTCTAATCTTCTAAAGCAATATTACCACATATTTGGTGATACGATGATCTAGTTCTAACTCTATCGTACACATCACCAATTACTTGGTTTTTAGGATGATCATGCATGAATCTCTATTCTTTAGGAAGAGAAGAGTTACCTTCTTTGTATACCTCACTAATAGATGATTCAAATTGTCTGGCAGCTCCATCCTTTGCTATTTCTGTTTGTGGAGTTTGTTTGTCTTGGTTTTGTAAGTTTATTCTCTCCACATCTATTGTAAGTTTGTTTGCTTCATTATCAAGGTTCTTTGGTCTTTTCAAACAGTTAGTGGATTCATCAAATTTGACATGATTAGACTCTTCTACAACTCTACTTCTCAAATTATAGATTTTAAAAGCTTTACTAACAATGGAATAACCAAGGAATGCTCCTTCATTAGATTTGCTATCAAAATTTTCAAAGTTTCCCTTTCCATTGTTGGGAATAAAATATTTATAGCCAAAAGTATGAAAAAAATGATACGTTGAGATTTTTGCCATAATATAACTAAAATGGAGTATTATTGAGTATTAGCCTAATATGAATTTTATTTATAATGAAATTAGCATTATTCATAGCTTCAACCTAAAAGTATTATCGAAGATCATATTCACTCAACCTGGTCCTTACCATTTCTTGTAAGGTTCTATTTTTCCTCTCTGCTACTCCATTCTGCTATGGTGTTCTTAGTGCAGAGAAAGTTTGAAAGATACCATTATTTTCACAGTAAGTTGTGAACTTATGGTTTTCAAATTCTTCACCATGATTACTCCTAATAGCTACAATATAAGAGGTTTGTTCATTCTATACTTGCTTAGAAAAGATTTTAAAGAATGCCTCATCCTTGGATGCAAGAACCATTACCCAGGTATATCTATTATAGTCATCAACAATAACATATGCATAATGTTTTCCTCCAAGACTTTTACTTCTCATTAGTCTAAATAAATCCATATGTAGCAATTAAAGTGGCTTAGTTGTGTGTACTTTTTTTTTGGCTTGAAAGATTCTTTTGCATGCTTTCCTTTCAGACATGCATCACACAATTGTCCTTTGTCAAGTTTCAGTTTGGGTAAGCCAACTACAAGATCCTTTCTATACAGTCTTTCTATTATGTATTTGTTAGCATATCCTAGTCTTCTATGCTACAGCTGGGACTCATTTTGACTAACAAGATATTTAGCTAGGATATCAAATAAGTCTACTATATACACATTTCCATGCCTTGTACCTAGAATTACAATTAAGTCATTCTGATCTAGGACTAAGCAAATGTAAGATTCAAACATAACCTTATAACCACTATCATAAAACTGACTGACACTTAGAAGATTATGCTTTAATCCCTCAACTAAAGTACGTCTGAAATAATAGTAGAATGTGGTTATCCGACCTAACCAATCCTAACCACTCTACCTTTCCCATTATCTCTGAAGGTTACTATTCCACCACATCTTTCTTTTAACTTAGTGAATAGCTCATTTTCCCCTGTTGTGTGTCTTGAGCAACCACTGTCAATGTACCATATACTGCTTCTTGTGGTTCTCAGACACACCTACAATGACAAGGTCAAGCTTTAATCTTTGATACCCATGTGGGAATGGGTTCAGGTGGATTAGTGGCATTAAATTTTGGTACCCTTTATTCCTTGGGTGCCACTATTCTAACTTCAGAAGATTGTATTTCATTTATTACTTCTTCAACTGTCTTAGGAATCCAAACAATGATTTGTTTGGTCCTTTATTTCTTCCAAAAATATAGTTTCTTTTCTTGTATTATTGACAACCTTTTTTACGCTTTGGTTTCATTCTAAACAAGGTGGAGGTTAAGGTCTATCTTAGGGCATTGTTTTCTACCTTAACTTGCTCAAGTTCTTGAATGGTGTATTGATCATTCTTGAGCTTGTAGTTCTCATCTTTCAACTTAGAGTATTCATTGGTTACTTTTAAGAGCTTCTCCTTTGTCTCCTTGTATTTGGCTTTCAAAGCCTTAAAATCTACATATATACTTTCTAATTCATAAAGGAAACTTTGAGATTCAAGTTTAGAAGTTACTTCATCTTCATGGATGGCCATAAAGCTGATTTTGGCATGGTATTTTCCTTGATTTCCTTTTGTAGGTAATAATCTGCTAAATTTTGTTTCATGTTCATCTTCACTGTCACTTAAACTTGCATGTAGCATATTTTTGATCATTTCCCATGTTGCAAGTGCTTCCTTTTTGTTAAAGCTTTTATTGTTGTTGTTTCTATTTTTCTTTTCAAAATATGAGTTGTTGCTTTGTAATTCCCCTTGCCTCTTATCAGATTCTTGGAAGTCATAACTCATGTGACTAGTTTTTCCACAATTATAGCACATAGAAGCATCTTTTCTTTTGTCTTTATTTTTGAAATTTTTGGAGTTACTTCCGGTCTTTCTTCTAAACATGGTTCTAAATCTTCTGCTTAGCATTACCATGTCATCATCATTTTTAGTACTACTTGTTGATGCTTCACTTGGTGAGTCATTTTCTGATTCATCTCTCAATGTTATTGATTTCTTTCCTTCTAGTTCTTCTAGAGCTTTTTGCTTCATTAGAACTTTATGGGTCATAAGTGAACCCATTAGCTTTTCAACTTTTATCTTGTCTAGATCTCTTGCCTCCTAAATGGCTGTGACTTTTGTCGTCCACTGTCTTGGCAAAGATTTTAGGACTTTTTTACCATTTTGGGTTCTTCATATTTTTCACCAAGACCGCTTAACCCACCAGTGATCTTTTAAAATTTTTTAAATATTTCCAATATGGTTTCATTATCTTGCTTGTGGAAGGCTTCATATACTTCCACAAGTATATTAATTTTGTTCTCCTTAACCTGATTAGTACCTTCATGTGCAACTTTAAGCTTATCCTAGACTTCTTTTGTTGAACTACACGTAGAAATCTTTTCAAACTCTGAAGGTGATGATGCATAGTAGAGGTTATTCTTAACTTTAACATCTCTCTCTACTAATACAATATCTTCAACAGTATATTTGTTGTTTGTGTTCATGATAATCTTTCCATCTTTTATGATTTACCATAACTTATAGTCAGTGACTATTAAAAAATTTTGAATACAATTTTCTAATACCCGTAGTTGGTGCCATAAAAAATGGGGGTCTGGTGGTTGATTGTCCTTCAACTATGGTGTTGTAGATAGCGTTAGCCATAGGAATCACTTCAAACAGTCAAAATAACTAGTAATAACGATTAAATATTGTAACCCACTCTAATATTAATTGTTGGTCATGTCTTAAGGAGCTTAAGAGGGGGTGGGTGAATTTGTTAGTCCCTAGCTAATGGTAGCTCAAGAGGGGGTGTGAATTGAGCCTTGAAAATTTTGGCCAAGTTCAAAAGGTAGTGCTAAAATAAAATGGGAAAGATCACATAGCACACTAAGACAATGATTTTTATAGTGGTTCGGTCCTTAACCTAGTACCTAGTCCACTTCTCTGAGTTAGCTTCTCTTGCTAAGCTCAGGTTCCAATAACACTTGTTGGTTTTCAAGTTCACTAACAAACCTATAAAAGTTAGTTTTCAAAGCTCACCAACAACTTATACACATTGGTTTTCAAAGCTCACCAGCAAACTAATACAAGTTGGTTTTCAAAGCTCACCAACAACTTATACACATTGGTTTTCAAAGCTCATAAACAACTTATATGAGAAAATAATAAATAAGCATATGCAAAAAGGAATGCTTCTTGATAGGCAAAAGTGTATAAAGTATAGTAAATAAAACATAATAAATATAATAATAAAGAATAATAAAGATTAGACTCCAAGTGTTGTTGAATGATTTGCTTTGAATGCTTGTTGAAATGTGGTGCAATTGAGCTAATCTCATAGAGTTAAATCTGAGAGACTTAGTAAATGCTTGAGTGAACTCTTTCCTATCTCCCTTATTCTTAGATCTATCTTTTCTAGATGTTTGAATCTTCCATTTATAAGTTATGGAAGACATCTTAGCTGTAATGAGTATTTTGGGTAGCTTTCTAACCATTTGAAAAAGTAGATTTAAAGCCTCATCGTGTTTTCGTCTTCTATCTAGCTAGAGAACTTCTGAGATAAGTATCCAGCAATTATTAGGTTCATTTACCTATTAGTTACCATTGTGCACTTAATGCAAAACTTCTGAGGTTCTTCTATTGAACTTCTGAGGTAGTGGCAACGACAGAATTTCTACATAATTGATCATTTCAGATTCTTCTAAAGGCTGAATCTTGTTGCTGACACATTCATCAGTCATATTCTAACTTTTGAGAAACTTCTTAAGAGTTTTTGAATGTTTGAATTCTACTTCTAATGAACTTCATAAGTCAAGGCTTTTTGAAAGTGCCTCTGAAGGTTTTCTAAGTTGTCTCTGAACAACTTCTAAGGTTTTTCTGAAATGTGCATTTTACCTCCGATGTGCTTCTTGAATCTTGGCTTTTTAGATATGCCTTTGAAGGGCTTCTAAGTTGCTTCAGAATAACTTTTGAGGTTAGTTTCTGAAGCTTGAATTTTACCTTTGACATGCTTCTTGAAACTTTGAAATTCTTCAGAAATGTTTCAAAAGTTTGAAGTATTTCTATTTGAGCATTCTTTTAAATTATTTTTCTATGAAATATTTGTCATTAATATTGTAAGTGTTATTTATGTGTGTCTGCTTGCCTGTTTTATCTTTCATGTTCTTTACTATGTTATCATTCACTTTGCATCACACCATAAACAAGCACAAAAAGAGGAAAAGATCCAACAGGGGTTAAGCAATGAATTTTTATCTACCCAATTCACCCCTCCCTTCTTAGGCTAAGCCATCCTATGGGAACCAACAGTCTTAATATGATATGCTTTAGACTAAATAGTTACTCTCCTTGGCAAATTAATGTTGCATCACTTGGAAAGAATCAGTTAGTACCTTAAATTTTCATTCATATGTTTGCTTATCATCAAAACTTAACTACTTAATTACATTCATCATCAAAATAAGCTTAGAATGATTAAACGCAACAAAATTGAGCTTTTAAAATCTTAGCCAATATAAAACCAAAGTGCTGTTATAATTAGAAAATGAATCATGCAGCACGGACTACACTGATGTTTTATAAAGGTTTGTCCCACAACACGGCACCTACTCCTCTCTCTGAGTTAGCTTCACTTATTTCACCCATGTTCCATTAATCACCACTTGATTTTTCAAAAGCTCGCCAACAAACTTATACATAGGTTAGTTTTCAAAGTTCACTAACAAACTTATACATAGGTTAGTTTTCAAAGCTTGCCAACAAACTTATCCCAGTTAGTTTCCAAAGCTAACCAACAAAGTTTTACATAGTTATCAAGCCCCCTACTTTCTATCCTATTCAATGAAAAATATACAATAATAAGTGCCTCTTCCATAAGCTGAGTTTGTACTCAATCAAATACAGTAGAAATAAAGAGTATAGTAATAAATACTAAAAATTTTAGATTCCCTTGAGTTACTGCAGAGAATAAGCTTTGAATGCAAATAGTTTTTTGGCACTCTAGAGTTGAAAGAAAACTTAATATCTAGGAGTAAATGCTCTTTTCTTTTTTCTCTTTCTTTTCTTAAATGATTTCTTATAACTTATTGGAATGACCTTTCTTTACTCCTTTTATAACTGATTTTGAATTTTGCCCCCAAATCAACAAAATTTTCTATCTGTTGGAGCTCTTTCATGGGTTTTGATGTCTGAGATCAGTTGAGCCATGTTTGAGTTCAGTTTCAATGTCCGAAGTTAAGTTTTCAAACTTTTATAACTTGTTTAGCATGAAACTAACTGCTTTACCCATGTCTTAAAATGAACCATCATGTTTGGGTTTGAATAGTCATGTCCAGAATTAAAATTTCAAACTTAGACTGGTGCTTAACTTGTAACTTCTTTCTTCTATGTAGGGAAATGATTCACCATGTATAGATTTAAGTGGCCATGTCTAAAATTAATATTTTAGATTTGGATGAACTATTCATCTTGCAACACCGTGTTCGGTCATGTCTTAAAGTGGATCCCCATGTCCAGAAACAATCTCCATGTCAGTAATTAAAAATTCAGACTTGGACGGACGCTAGTTGCATTTTGTCACATGACTTGATCCTGGCTATGCCCTAAAGTGATTTTGTAGTGTCTGAGGTTAATATTTCAATCTTGCATCTTTAGCTATGGCTATGTTCAAAATTTAGCACATAGGATTTTCAAACTTGGATTTTTTCACACATTTGGTTTTTCTCTTCAGTCTTCAATGGTGTCCGTGTTTGGATTTATGTCCAAGAATGGCTTTTTAGTTCCAGCATCTTGACTTCTTATTCATCAATGTCCAAGTGTTGTTCCATGGCTTGAATTCTTTATGTAGTGTTTGTTTCTTTGCCTAAGTGCAGAACTTAAAATTTTCTTCACTTCGAAGCCTTGATTTTTGTCTGACTTTTGAGCACAAATCTTAAATACATTAACAGTGTGTTGAGGCATGTCTAGGAGTTGTTTCATATACTACCTTTTCAAAGTTTCAATGTCATTCTTTCTTATTTGAGCATTTATGTTTTCTTCTTCATATATTTGTGGATCTTGTCTCTGATCTAGTCTCATATGCGCTATCCACTTATGCTATTTCCATGATATATTGTTAGTTACTACATACTTGGGAAGTAATGATTAGTATCTTAAACTTTCACTCATGTGGTATTGCTCATCATCAAAACTTAGCTAATGAAACATGTTCATCCTGAAAATTAAGCCTAGTAAAGAGGTTTGGTTTGACACTCAAGCTCTTGGAAATGCTTCTTCTCCTCCAAAATAGAATTCAAAACAACCAGCTCCACCAAAGCCTAATAACCTCCCACTCGAGCTTAGTAGAGAAAGATGTCGTCCTATGTTCCTACTCCAGATCATCCTTTTTTTAGTCTAACCCCGTTACTAAGCTTGATTTTGATGATGAATGAGATTAAACAACTTAGTTTTGATGATAAACAAATAAATAAGTGAAGAATTAAGGTACTAACAAATTACTTTCCAAGTATTACAACATTAAATATCAAAATAGATTAAGAAAAGTAACTACAAGAAATAAAGGTGTTAATTGTAAATTTATTACATTAACCCTTTAAAGAAAGATATACAAAGGGGTGCTTGAATAAAAAGGACATTCAAAAGTCATTAAAAAGTAATTCATAGTTTGATCAGAGGCTTAGCATGAAAGATTAGAAGTTAAGAAGAAATAAAAAATCAAATTAGATATTAATCAAAAGTTATGCAGAAGTGTTTGAGAATGACATCAGAAACAAAATACATAACTCAAAAGAACTCAAAAGTTACCAGATTTAACTTAAAGCAATGCTAGAAGCAAATCAAAACTTTCCCAGAATTAAGACATAGTATTCTTGCAAATTAGAGGATGGACAGAAGTTTAATAAAATTAGAAAAGCATGACAGAAAAATTCTCCGCACTCAGAAATTCTTCAAAAGAACAATAGAAGCAATATCAAGGCATACAAATTTTGCTAGAAGAAACTTTGCCCACACAAAATTAAACCAGAAGACACTTTGGCTATACAGAACCAGGCCAGAAGAAATTTCAGAATATTAGAAGCAAATCAGAGGATGAACAGAAGTTTCATCAAGAACATGGAAGCAATATAAAACATAGAGATGTTTCACAAAAATAACTCTTGAGAACATCAGAAGCATTCTCAGATAGGTTTTTCAAGAAAACATGAGTGAATGAAGATTAACAAAAGCAAAATGTAATTTGTTAGCTCTTATGCAAGCATACACGATCACAAGTAATATACATGAGGTAAGTTGAGTATCATTCGGAAGTAGGTTGTTACACTCTAAGTACCAAACTTATATCAAATCAGTAATATTTGACTGAATAAAATTCAGTAGATGATATAAGAACTAAATCTAAATAATCAATGAAGTTGAAAAATTATAAGAGCAAAGGAAGAAATATCAATGGATGGAATATCTAGGAATTCAACTTCACCTAGCATATCCACTTGTATTGATAAATTGCATTGAGTAAATCATCATTCCTCTCATTGTTAATTGGATGCACTAAAGTGGAGCATAGGAGAAATTCTCTTCTAAAAATAACTCTTATCGTTTCCATCTAAAAAAGTTGTTTTTATATAATTTCCAAAGTGAACTTCGGAGTAAAAATTCTGCTTCGGAGTTTTTGATGTTCCAAAGCAGTTTTAGTAGAACTATCATAACTTTCTCATAGAAACTCAAAATTGAGTAATTTTTATTGAGTTGGATAATTTCAAGATTTAAAAATTTTATGTTAATTAATTTTCTTAATTATACTTTTATTTTGAGTCGTGATCCCTCAAAGTACCCCTTTTGTGTTGGTGAACTTCGGAGTTACCAAGTCTGCTTTAGAGTTTTCTAGAAAGTACCACTATTTAATCATAACTTTCTCATACAAACTCAAAATTACTCCATTATTTCTACATTAGATAGATAATTTCAGAGGCTACAACTTTTATATTGGTCACTTTGTCTGAATCATCCATCTTCTATGTTTTGTAAGTCTTTAGAGTGATGCCTTTTGTCAAATAACGTAGTAGATGAATGTGAAGCTCTACATACAGTTGCACTATTTTAGCCATAACATTCTAATATAAATTCATAATCATATGATTTTTGATGGATTAGAAAGCTAAGAATAAAAGATAAAACTTTCATGTTGAACATATTTTCCAAATATGCCTCCGTCAGTCCCAAAAATTGCTTTAAAGTAATATCTTTTGTAATCTTCAGTTTCATTTTAAAGATCAATAAAACAAACTCTGTTAAATGCAATATCCACTAAAAAACATTAAAAGAAGATCTTAAAAATGTAAATTTAGATATAAAAAATATGATTAGCTTTTGATCGTCCTTGAGGAAAATAACAATCTGAACTCATGAATCAGTTAGGAAAATCTCTTTCAAACAATCAGGAACATGCCAAACTAATTAGACATATGCACATGTCTCAGAAATCAGTCAAGATACTTTGCAAGTAATCTCATAAAACCCATGCTTCATCAATCCCTTCATGAAATGAAAATGTGTGTGTCTGTAGTGTTAATTTCATACTACATGCATGTTTTTTAGTCAATAATGTGCAAACTACCGATTTTCATGATCTTCACAAAACACCCCATAAGCTTGCTTTTCATAATCCCTCTCCACTAATGTAGAAAAATCTATTCACTTGGATCAATAGGTCTTTATTAAGATTGTAATGGGCCTTTGGGTTTAACTAATAAGAAAGGAGAATACAGATACAGAAAGTAAGAGATCATATCTGCATTTTATATGAATATTCACCTTCTTAACTTTTTGTTTGGGGTTTTATCTATTTTATGAGCTCTATTACTACCAAACCCTAGACTTATTTCTTTTACTTTCATTAGGATGTGATCCCACCAACTATGGGTTATACTACTATCACATCTCCAAACTTATTTCCTGTTGAGTTCATGGAGATATGATCCCCCCAATTGAAGGATAAATCCTTATTGATTTCTTTCTTTTGTTCTTTCTCCCCTTCTTTAAGCATTCTTCTCTTTAAATCTCTGAAACTTATCTTCTTATATACTCATATACCTCTCTGCAATTATGTGTTTAGAATACATCTCTTAATAGGTCAATTATGGTTTTTTAGGCAAAAAAGGTTTGAATGATGAAGCCAAAGAAAGAAAAATCGAATGGTGGTCTTTCACATGCTTTGCATATGCCATTCTTTCATTAAAGCTCAATGGAGACACTAGTGATAGTGAATGTACTAGGTTAGCTTGAAAGGCTCAAATTAATCAAAGAATATCTAAATCACTTTCAAGTAAATATGTTTTCTAGGATTTCACCTTAAGGAATAATCAAATAAGTTCTAGAATGCTTGTGTCAACCAGAATATGTTACTGAATTCAAAACATCATCACTAATCCACTTACACTTTGCATGATCACAACATAATGCGCTAATTAAAATTTTCATCAGTCATGAAAAGGACTTATTATAAGAATCAGTAAATTACAAGGTAGCACCTACCCTTCTTTCTCAATAATGTGGTAATAAAAAAACTCAGCATATGTCACTTGATCATTAAAAGAGAATCCATCCTATTCAATTTCAGTAATGTAACACAGTTAGTCTTAGATTTCTTTAGCTAAGTTTATCAAAAGAGATGCTCATAGAGAAAATTTATACCCAAATTTGAAAAAAAAAATCCAAAACTGAATGCAAATCTGAATGTAACTCCCCAAATACTCCCAAACTTGAATCAAATATTGTCCTTAATGTGAAATAATGAAAGAAGTTTAAGTTTAATAGCTTCCCTAAATGAAGTGCATTCTAATCCTCTTCTTCTGAAATTTATTTACATTCTTTGCAAATTTCTGACAATTTTCATACTTGACACATAATCTGTAATCTCATGAAACTTATATGCTCAGTTTGAAATTAGGTTCTTACTTCTACAACAGAAACATCAAACAATAACTAAAAAATCTGTCCAAATAGAGAAAATAAAACAAACAACTAAGCTAAATGCAAAGAGAACAAAGAAAGTTCAGATCGTCTGTTTCTCATGAATTCAACTCTCTCTTCTAAAGTGAACCATTCTCCTTTTTTGGTGAACAAGAGTTGATCAAACTATTGATGGTTGTAATACAGGATTATTTGAAATCAAGTAAGTGAAACAAAAAAGTCTAAATAAAAAAAATAACATAAAGCAAACTAAGCTAGACTAAAATTCCTAATAGCAAAGGGATGAAGAAGTAGTTCTGATTTATAGTCTTCAGCTTGACTATCTCTTTCTTTAAGTTGGTTCTTTCAAGTCCAATGTGAACTTCTACTTGTCAAATCTCCTTTCAAAATATGACTTCAGATGTTGACCATTCACTTTAAATGTTCCCTTGGTGTCATGAGCAACTTCAATTGTCCCATATGGCAGTATCCTTGTGATAGTGAAAGGACTTGACCATCTGGATCATAACTTACCACAAAACAGTCTAAGGTGAGAGTTATAAAGTAACACTTTTTGACCAATTTCAAACACTCTTCTTAGAATGTGCTTGTCATGCCATCTCTTTGTATGCTCTTTTTATATCTTGGCATTCTCATAAGCCTCATTGCGAAGTTCATCCAGCTCATTCAATTATAGCAATCTTTCTTCTCTAACAAGTTTCCTGTCAAAATTCAAAAATTTTAGTGCTCAATATGCTCTATCTTCTAATTCCATAGGTAAAGCCTTTCTAAATACTAGCCTAAAAGGAGACATCCCAATGGTTGTTTTGAATATAGTCCTATATGCCAAAAGTGCATCATCAAGTTTTACTGACCAATCTTTCCTAAAGGCATTCACAGTTTTCTCTAAAATTCTTTTGATTTCCCTGTTTGGCACTTTTACTTTTCCACTAGTCTGAGGATGATAAGGGGTTGCATTCTTATGTGTAATTCCATATTTATGGAGAAGTGCATCAAACTATTTATTGCAAAAGTGTGTTCCCCCATCACTGATAATTGCTCTAGGAGTGCCAAATTTGGTAAAGATATTTTTCTTCAAAAATTTGATCACTACCTGAGCATCATTTGTTGGCATTGCTATAGCTTCCACCCATTTAGACACATACTCTACAACTACTAGACTGTACTTATGGCCAAAGAAAGAGGGAAACGGTCCCATGAAATCAATACCCTAAATATCAAATAATTCACAAACAAGAATATTGTTTAAAGGCATCTCATTTCTCCTAGAGATATTTTCCATTCTCTGACATCTATCATATGAAAGTACATGAGTGTTTGCATCTTTAAAAATGGTTGGCCAATAAAAACCAGATTGTAAAACCTTAGTTACAATTTTGGTGGAACATAAATGCCCACTTGCCTCTCTATCATGATAATGTTGGAGAATACTTACCATCTCATCTTCTGGTACACAACTCCTTATCACTTGGTCTACACAAATTTTAAATAAAAAAGGTTCTTCCCAAAGATAATGTTTAACATCATAAAAGAATTTTTTCTTAAAACATTACTGGCCAAAAAATAATTCATAAAATCAGCAAACCAAGGTGTTTGTGTGGAGTTGACATGAAATATATGCTCATCAGGGAATTCTTCAAGAATTGGAGTCTCCTCATCTTTTGCATTTGGAATTCTGGACAAGTGATCTACAACTAGATTCTTAATTCCCTTCTTATCCTTGATCTCCAAAACAAATTCCTACAGCAAGAGAATCCACCTAATCAATCTAGGCTTTGCTTCTTTCTTTGCAAGCAAATATTTCAGAGCTGAATGGTCAGAATAAACAATTACTTTTGAACAATCAAGTAAGAACAAAAATTATCAAAAATAAAAACTATTGCCAAAAGTTCCTTTTTTGTTGTTGAGTAATTCAATTGAGCTCTTAATAAGGTCCTACTAGTATAGTAAATGGTTTGAAAATTTCTCCCTTTTCATTGTCCCAAGATAGCTCCTACGACAATATCACTTGCATCACACATTAGCTCAAAAGATAGATCGCACTCTGGTGCTGCCATGATTGGTGCTGAAACCAATTTCTCCTTCAAAGTGTTAAAGGCCTGCAAGCAATCATCTGAAAAGTTAAATAGTACATCCTTAACTAAAAGGTTAGAGAGGGGTTTAGCAATTTTTGAAACATCCTTGATAAACCATCTATAAAATCCTACTCCCCCAGAAATCCTCTGATAAGTTTAACATATGTGGGTAGAGACAATTTTTCAATGACCTCCACTTTGGCATGATCAACTTCTATTCCTTTTTCTAAAATCTTGTGTCCAAGCACTATCCCTTCCTGCATCATCCCTTCCTGCACCATAAAATAATACTTCTCCCAATTCAGAATAAAGTTAGTCTCCTCACATCTTTGCAACACCAAAGCCAAATTATGCAGGCATGAATCAAATGATGAGCCAAAATAAAAAAAAATCATCCATGAAAATCTCAAGTATTCCTCAACCATATTAGAAAAAATGGCCATCATACATCTCTGAAAAGTGGTTGTGCATTGCAAAGACCAAAGGGAATTCTCCTAAAAGCAAATGTACTATATGGATAAGTGAATGTGGTTTTCTCTTGATCTTCTGGTGCATTGGGAATCTTATTGTAACCTGAGTAACCATCCAAAAAGCAATTCAATTCATGTCCCGCAAGTTTTTCCAACATCTAATCAATAAATGGTAAAGAAAAGTGATCTTTTCTAGTGGCATTATTCAATTTTCTGTAATCAATACATACACACCATCCAGTAACTATTCTAGTTGGAGTCAATTCATTGTTATCATTTTTCTGAATAGTCATACCTTCCTTCTTTGGTACAACTTACACAGGGCTCACCCAAGGATTATCAGAAATAGGACAAATGATTCCTACATCAAGTAGCTTGATCACCTCTGCTTTCACCACTTCTTGCATCTTTGGGTTCAAACGCCTCTAATGTTGGATGGTGGGTTTGTATTACTCCTCCATTAGAATTTTATGCATGCAAAATGAAGGGCTGATTCATTTGATGTTTGCAATTTTTCATCCAATTGCACCCTTATGCTCTCTTAATACTCTTAGTAGTTTCTCCTCTATCATATTTGTGAAACAAGAAGAAATAATCATTGGCAAAGAAGAAATTTCATCTAAGTAAGCATATTTTAAATAAGTTAAAGGTTTGAGTTCAAGAATAGGAGGTTCTTCCATAGATGGCTTAAGGTTTTTATTGATTTGTCCCAACTCCTCAACTCTTGGTGATTATTGCTTTGAGTAGGGTGGGTTTGCCTCCATAAACGTTTCACAATCCTCTACATCCTCTCTCTCAGTTTCTTTGTTGCTTGGTTGAGTCAAGCATGCTTCAAGTGAATCTTCAACAACACCTTCCTGAAAAGCTTTGTTTACCGACTTGTCAATAGATTCAACTGCAAAACAAGAATTAGCATCCAAAAGATATTTCATTGCTTCAAAGACATTGAAGGTGACTTGATCATCTTGGACTCTAAGGATTAATTTTCCTTGTTGAACATCAATAAGAGTCCTTCCTATTGCTAGGAAGGGTCTACCTAAGATAAGTGGTACCTCTCTAGCTTCTTCCATATCCAAAACTATTAAATTAGGAGGGAAAATGAACTTATCAACCTTTACTAACATATCTTCCAAAATACCCCTTGGATGTTTGCTTGAACGATCAGCAAGTTGAAGTGATACTGTAGTTGTTTTGACCTCTCCCAATACTAATTTTCTAAAAATAGAGAAAGGCATTAAGTTGATACTTGCACCCAAATCACACAATGTCTTTTCAAAATATGAATCATCAATAGTGCAAGGGATAGTGAAACTCCCTGGATCTTTCATCTTTTGTGGTAGTTTGTTTTGCAAGATTGCTGAACATTCCTTGTTCAACTTCACAGTTTCATAATCCTCCAACTTCCTTTTATTTGCCAAGATCTCCTTCAAAAATTTTGTATAGCTGGGCATCTATGCTAAGGCATCTGCAAAAGGAATGTTAATGTGCATTTTTTTAAATACATCCAGAAATTTAGAAAACTGCTTATCCATCTTATGTTGTTGAAGTCTTTAAGGAAAGGGACTGGAGGCATATAAGACTTGGGATTGTTTGGAAACAGTTTACTCCTTCTTATCTCTTGTGGTTGTTCAACAACTTCCTCTTTTCTTTCTTTGGGAATCTCTTATTGAACATCTTCTACTCCCACTTTCTTTCCACTTCTCAAGGTCACAACTTTTACCTTTCAATTGGATTTTTCTCTGTGTTGCTAGGCAAAGAACCTTGTTGTCTTCTTGATAACATATGTGCTAGTTGTCCTAGTTGCATCTCCAAATTCTTCATTGAGGCCTCTTGATTTTGAAACCTCATGTCTATGTTATGCATGAATTCTTGAGTGC
>JAYJMB010001148.1:0-17060 GCA_036873735.1 Pouteria campechiana
TGTATAACTTGTGACAGAAAATGAAAGAAGATCGAAAAGCGAGTCGAGGATTACCATCCCATAATATTCTTCCCTTTCTCAATAAATATGGAGCATTAACACATTCCTACCTTGTGTTGTTGTTGCCAGAAAGTTGTTTGGGTTGGATGGGGTATTTTACATTTTGCAATGTCCAATAGATATACCATAGATTTGCAGAGCAGCAGCTTAATTGGTTTTGGAAGGAACTGAAACAACTGTTCAGTCTTTTCCATCTTTGTCTTGTCAGAGAAAGATAAAAGCAAAGTAAGCCAACGATAGCAGGCCATTGTCTTTCTTGTTAAATAATGAGTTTTGTTTCCACGTTCCTCCATCACTTTGTAGCCCTTTGTTGAATGGCGCATAAGTTCATGCTCTTGTTTCATGACTTTCTATAGCGTGAATTAAAACAATCTAATATACTATCAAAGCTATGCCAGAAAACCACCCTTTTTAAATTTTCTTTTAACACACGTTGAAGCTTCTTAGATACGTGCTATTTTTTTTCTTTTTTTCTTTTTTTTTAATTAGGTTGTGTTTGGTAACAAGAAAAAGAGGATTTTTCACTCTTTTCAGGATATTTTACATATCTTTTGATATGATTTGACATATTAATTATCTAATAATTTTTTTGTATTATTACTTATATTTTCAATCCTTATTTTCATCTTTTTGTACAAAAAAATTTACTTAATTTATATTTATTCCCTTCATTTACAATTGTTACTCCCTGTTACATGGTACCGTTTTTCTTACTTTTTCATGTTGCCTGTTTTCCTACCTATTTTAGTCGTTCACAAACGCACCCTTAGATAAATGCTTTCCCGCATTCCCACATGGCTCCTTCGTTGGCTAACTTATAAATTTAGGCTTATGCTCATTTAACTTTCGTGGGCCTTTCTACAATAATGTCATTGTCATGGTATAATTTCGTATGCCTTCATCAGACGTCGAACGAGAAAATCGTGACAGAATTTGGTTGGCATTCGTGAGAAGAAGACAATATTTATTATTATTCTAAGGTGGTCCAAGAAAATACACATATATAGATGACAGCAAAAGAAAATTAACAGATAAACTGAACTAAAGCGAAAGAGGACACTGTCAAGGGAAACCAAATACTCCACCATAAGTCAGTAAAACAGCACCACGATCTTTCAGCCAAACATGCCATTTTATTTCAAAAGTGCAATTACGGGTTTCAAAGTGCTTCTGCCTCTCCCACAGGGCCAAACAAGCACATAGATGGTTTGATCGGCTATCATGCCACTGCCTAACAACCCAACTTATTTTAACTGGTTAATAATCTGTAGATCTGTATAGATTGATAGACTTTAATGATATTTTAGAGCTTGATTTGCTGTAAATGGATGGCGTTTTTTTAATGGCTGTTATGCTGAATGGGCATTTTCAGATAAGAAGTTTTACTGATTTCAATTTTCAATAATTAATAGTAAGGAAAACTTGATTAGAAATTATTAAAAAAATATGACAAATCTTGAATTTAATGAAAATATAATTAGGATAACAAAGAACAATGAAACAGAATCCACATAGTTGACCGTGAGAAACTGTTTTGATGATGAGATGATAATAGCATAGTCTGAGCATCAGATCTGTAAATACGCACACACAGAAACCAATCATGTTTGTTTCCATGAAGCGTCAGGGAATAAAAAAGGAATAAACAGAAAAGACATCATCGTCTACTCACGCGGCTTTGTCAATTCATCGGATGGGGAAGGAAAAAGAACTGCTCGAAGAAAATGGAATCTCGACGCTGTCTTTTTTGGGCCTATCACAATGGTTTAATTAGATTTAAACTAAACATTATATTTATCTTTGAAATTTATCCATAATAATAAAAACAACCTTAATTGGAAGCTTAGATGCACGATGATAATATAAACTCTTAAAAATATATATGAATTAATTTAAAAAATTTTAATCAATTTTGCAACTCATAAAGTGAGCAGATAGATATCTATTCCATCCAAAGTGTTACTAGAAATAGATAATTGACTATACCTTATTCTAAATGATTTAAATACTAATGAAGGCAACTTTAAATGATTTTTCAATTTTAAAACATGATATAAGATATGTTTGCTGGGAGACTTGCATATGAGTTTTTTCAATCATTTATTGACTAAATAAATAGTTCCAAATATAAAGAATGAATTGGATCTCATAAAAAATTTCACAGTAGACTCAAAACCAAAGGGAAGCATTAAAATCTTGACGCCTGCCGATCCCACAGAATTTTGGTTCAAAGATTAAACAGAAAAGTCATTATAGTGCCCTGTCATTAATAGATTCCTTACATCTACTTTTTCGGGCTGGCTTGTCAATTCGTGTCTTATTAGTAATTGCACTGAAAATCACCCAACCTCATTTTCCATGACATGATACCATTACTGAAGGAGTAGAAAATGCTCATTTTTGGATCCACCATCCTTCAGCCAATTATAAAAGAACCGCTCATCCTATCCCTCAACGCTTGCATTAGTAAGAATGACCCCATCTTGCTTTGACGTAAACCAACACCCATGTCTAAAAACATATGCATGTCATGGCCGTCGCTTGTTACTCATGTGAATGTACTCAAGGGTGTGTGTATAATAGGTTATATATCTTTTTAATCATCTATCTTTTGTTTTTTAATCCTTTATTCCGTATACTTTTAATTGTTTTTTTATACATTTAAATAAATATTTTAATGCATTTTGTTTTATCATCTGATTTTATCTTTTCTGCCATAGACGTTGCATGGTATTTTATTTTGTCTACAATATATTTTCTATAACATTACATAACTAAATATTTATCTATTTGCACTTAACTAATGTTTGGTTAAGTGCAAAAGGGTAAACATTAAAGTATGCAATATAGTGGAGAATACGCTATAAAAATGCAGAATAATTAACTTGCATATAAACAAGATATAGTAGGATCTGTATGCAGAGGCAAATATTTGATAAATTAAGAATAATGACTGAAAAATACAGTTAATGATTAAAAAATTGTAGTAAATACAAACTTTGTTTAGATTAGGCTTATTTAATATGAGAGGATGAACTAAACACGCCTGAATGTAATAAGATGGTGGTGGTGATCAGTGATGCAAAAGATGGTCCTGTGCACGGGATAACATGCCATTAGTCATCGATTCAGGCAGGCACCCATGTACGTGAACATCTTAAATTTGGGGTAGGTGGTTGGGTTTTGTCGAGGAGTGTTCAACATATCAATTTTTTGGCAGGGTTTTGTTGAGGAGTGCTCAACGAAGAATAACATCTCAATTTTTTGGTAGGGTTTTGTTGAGCTATAATTGGGGTTTGTCTAGGAGTGTTCAATAAAGTATAATTCTCCAGCACATCCTCCATTGCTAATCAGCATATCTCTGTCTCTGACAGTATTAGTTAAGCCATAGTTTGGTACTATTCAAATAAATTAATTAAGGTGGTGTCTAGCCTGGTAGGGTTGTCACAAATGGATTAATTAAACTTGGGCTATCCTCTACCATAGTTTGGTACTATTCAAATAAATTAATTAAGGTGGTGTCTAGTCTGGCAGGGTCGTAGCAAATGGATTAAGCTTGGGCTATCCTCTACTTGGGAAAATTCGAAGTACCAGCCCTAGCTATAAAACTTTCTAGGAAGAAATGACCACACGAATACCATTATCTTTTAGGCACTAGAGAACATAAAAGGGGTGTGCTGGGAATTAAATATAATAGCTACCTTATACACATCTTTTAATGCTAACATGACACTTTAATACTATACATATTTTTAATTATTTTTTATTTTAATACTATACATATTTTTAATTATTTTTTATTATCTTTATATTAAAAAGCTTATTTTACTGACACAATCACCTATTGTATTTTTCTATTATTCCTTTTTTTATATACTTTCTTGCTATTGCACTCTATCCAAACTAACCATACGTAAAATCATGGAAGGCCACTACAGTTCCAGTGACGGAAAGTTTTGGCGGGCCATTGAGAGTTCCAGGAACTTGGAGAACATGGAGTCAATGCCATTTCTTAGTTTCATCTGTATTATCTTGCAGAAGAACAAAGATGCGTCTCGTCTAATTTAAGAGCGGCTAATTGCACTCATGCATTTTTAGCGCTTACAACACTTGAGGAGACAAGCGGAGGAGCAGGTCACGTAACCACGCGAAGTATCAATGAGAACAATTCAAGGGAAGATAAAAGAGAAATCTCTAGCCTTTGCCGTATTGATCACTACCTTTGTTTAGGTTTATCATTTACATTAATTTACCGCTAGAATTATCTAATTTATCCCCAAAATATAGATAAATTACGAAAGAAAAAATTAAGGATCCCAAATCCCAATGGGGATCAACTGCATTGGAATGGAAGCGATCTCATTTTTAATCAGCAACTTTAAATTCATTAATGAAACAATTAATTAATGATAATTATAAAAAAATGATTAATAATTATTAATTCTCAATAAGACAATCTCTAAGCAAAGAGTTGTAGAAGAAATTAAAGTAAACTTGGCGGTCCAAACGTATCCTATATTGGTTCTGCGGCATTTCTTGCTCAGCAATTAATCCTCTCTCTCTCTCTCTCTCTCTCTCTCTCTCTCTCTCTCTCTCCATCCCATGTTCGCAGTGTCTACTGAATTCCCATACTAAATTGGACTGAAGACCACGTGCATATGGGAAACAATACAGCATGTGGGATTCAAGGTTCGAATTAATGCGTAGAGTGTCGGCAGGTGTATATATATATATATATATATATATATATGGACGAAAGTGAATAGCTACAGTTCTTCCCGGAGCGATACGGATCTTGCGCACATCAGACACAAACACCAAGGAAACCTTGTTTTTCAACGAGAACTGAAGAAAAAGGAAGAACCCTTGTTTTCAATGAGATGAATGGAACTAGGGAAATTGAGAAGGCCCACAAAGTTTATTTGGAGAGGAATGAGGGATTGAATGCAGCTATTTAATCAATAATTTTATTTTTTTAACATCATCGATCTTATCTACATCGACTTTATATATTACCTTTATGACTAATATTATCTGCTTTCTATTTTTCAAAATTTCGCATTTTTGCTTTGCTGGCGGTTCGGATTTCAGCTGTCCACTCGGTTGTCATGATGGCCGGAGTATTAAATGACCACATAAACAACACTCAAATGTAATTCTTCGAGGCAACGCCGCTTGGCTCAATTTGCGGCTACGTTTAAAAACGAAGTAAAGAATTTTTTTCTCCATCAATTTTCTATAATTATCTCTTTTATATAATTATTCTTTTTTTAATTTTATATTTTCTTTATTTATTTTCGTATATGTTTTTTACTGTATTATAATATTTTGTCTTTGTTCCGATATATTATTTTATCTTTATTTTGTTTCTTGTACTCATCATGCTATTTAGTAATTTTCTCCACCTACCCTATATATATATATATTACTTTGCATTGTATTTGAATTCGTGTAAATAATATGTGTAAATTAATTTTCTTTTCATTTATTCCATATGGCATTTATTTACTTTCATCTACTCCTCACGACTCTATTTATTTATTTATCTATTATTTTTTATATTTCCAATCGACAGCTTAATTATTTTTTCTCTATCATTATTTCGATCTGTTTTGTATATGTTCACTTGATGATTAAAATGATTTTCTTTCCTTCTTATGTTATCTATACCCCTTGTACATTTTATATTATTCACCCTATGGGTAACATATTGTCTGTAACACCATGTTATCTTTTGACACTTCTTTACAACTTTCCTCATCTTTTACCCGTATCCAAAGAAAAAGTAAAATACTCAATGATGGCATGCATTTAACAGGTGAACCCATCAAACATACTGTTCCCAGCCACAGGTGGGATCCACGTACAGCTGTCTCAAAAAATTCAATTACTACGCCAACGCTGTGGTTGTGCAATCATTTTAGTTAAATGGACGACCAAAGCGGCAGGACGGGCTCCCACATGCATGCAAAGCGTGGATGACAACCCCAAGTGGTTGCACCTTTTCATCTTGGTACGGAAAATTTGCGACGCTTTAGTGTTCGGAGTTTGTCATACATGCTACTAAAGGGCCCATCAATCGACCAGAATCCATGTGCTGATGATCATTCTCACAAATTGCTGTGGCCTAGTCGTCAAGAAATCTCCAGCTCCATCAGATATCACCCCTTGGGTGATTAAAAAGTGGAAAGAAAAAACGCTGGAAAAAGTATATTTCTTTTAGCAAAAGAAAGGATATTAATTTGAGTAAAAGCATAATAGAAAAAATTAATGATAAAAAATATTATTATGAAAAATATGTAGAACATATAAATGCCCATGATCGATAGAAAGTCCTTTAATCTGCTTTTCAAATATTAAAACAAAGAAATGTAAATATAAAATCTGAAAATAAGGTATAAAAAGTAGTTGATGTGAGTAACATAAGATTTTTGTAAATAAAGTTAAAATAAATAACAAGTAATAATTAAAATTATAAATAATAATAATAATTAAAATTATTATAAAAAATATACATCATATGGAATTTTTTGATTTAGAATATACTCTACCCATCACGCTTGGAATAAGTCTATAAAAGTGATATCTGCCATATTTATAAATAATAAATAATTTTTTCAAAAATATAGATAATAATATAAAAAAAGTAAAATTATTGTGTAGCTAAAAATGATTAAATTTCATATCAAATAAAAAATTGAAAAATAAATTTCACTCCACTGTTATATTTTTCGCATTTTACAGCCACTTACCGTTATATTTGGCATAGCTCTTCGTAGTGGCGCATCCATGTGGTGGAACACCAGTGGAAGAAAGGTCGCGATGAGTTCCACAAAGTAGGCAATTTTAAAAAGTTTGTGACGCGGTCAGCAGCAATGAAGCCCAGCCGAAGGACGGCCAAGATCATCTAGCGGTCGTTCCTTTTCTATGGCTAAGATTTATTGGAGAAAACTGGGGCAGCCTGCTTGTTGAACAAATAGAATTAAAAATCCATTTCTTCCACACGCGCCCGCAGGCAAAATCGACTCCGGCTCAGCTCTATTTGGTGAGTTACGTGTGGCTGCTGTGCTTTAATAGTCCCTCGGCCTTACGTTATGAAAATTTATGTGAAGCTGAAGTGTTCATTGTGAAGGAACGTTAATTTCTGTCCACCCATATTTTATTCCATCTACGCTGCTCTGCCAGAGATCATAACTTCTTCACGTGCCCAAAAATCTGAACAGTTGAGTTGGAATCCACTGGATCGGGCGCGCGATCTAGAGATAGCTGAAACCGCCGCCCCCCTCCCAAAAAAAAAAAAAAACCAATGAATGACGCCAGCCACAACTCACAACACATATGAGCTGGTGGACCGTTTTGTTTCTTTTGGGAATTTTAAAACTTCTTTAATGGATTAGATCCCCAACATGCCCTCGAGTTTCCATTAATCTCCTAAACTATATATTATTATTCAAACAGACCAGTTCCAACTTCGATAATCATCGGTCTCATTATAAAATCATATGGAATTTCTTTGTTTTAAGCTAAGAAGGGTGAATGGATGAAACCCAATTCGTTGGTTACGTCTTAGATTAACTAAAATAATTTAAATACCTAAATTAAAAGCCTGCGTGGATATTATGTGTAAAGCATAACATTTACTTGAATTGATCGAATCAAATGTTAAAATATTAAAATATTTTATAAAATTATACAATAATATTGGAGTTTTGCCCAAAAAAAGAAAAAAAAGAAAAAGAAAAAAGAAGTTACGAGGAGACCGTTCGTCTAGTGCTTGCAACTGTGGCACTCAGGTGGCAAACATGGGAAAGGTGTGTACGTTTAGGCAGGATGTACGAGTAATTAAAGTGGGATTCTTTGCAACGGGATGTTCTGCATTGCAACCATGTGGGAAGACATGATTTCAACCATGCGATTGCCGCGGCCGAACGACTTCGTAAGCGGCTCAGATGGTCAGAACTAAGAAGCGTCCGTGGGCTGCATTCTGGTCGCCATGCAGCCTGCTTCCAAACTTGTTTACGTGGGTGCTGACGCAATCGCTTCAAAGCATATGCTGTCGACCATCTCCGCAAAGAAGCTAATCACAGAACTAACAAAAATACTTTATAAAAGAATGAGATGATGAAAAATGGAAAGCGATTGGAAACCTTTAGATCTATGTCGTTCTGACTTGTTATTTAATGGCAGTATCCAAGTCTCTTCTCCACGTCTCTCTTCCGCCGCAATCTGACTACCCTCCTCTCATCTCTCTGAAGCCTTCAACCATGGCTTCAGTCCCGGAGTTTGAAGGTAACACTTCTTAAGGTTTCCTGCATCTTTGACCTCCATGTTGCGTTTGGATTCCCTTACAGTCTGTTTCTAGATTTTGGGTTGTTGAGTTTTCTCATATCCAATCACCAGATCGATTGTTGTGAGATACTGGTTTTGTTTCCTTTCTCTGATATTCTTCTTATCCATCATTGGTAATTGGGATTCTTTTAGTTGTTCTGATGTCACTTCGGCTTTGTGGATTTGTCCGGACTGGACTTCCACTGTTGGATTTTCTGCTCTTGTTCTGTTTGGACGCTGGTGAGCTTGTCATCTGTTTTTTTAACGGTTTCAACTAGCGCTTGTATATATAGGTCATGGTGACAGCATGTGTTTCAACTAGTGCTTCCTCTTTTCGTTCTTTTAGTTCTTCTGAGCTAGGATTCTAAGAGCCTCTTTGCTTGCATTAAACTGATGTGCTTTTCTTCTATCCCTATTTGGGTTCATTAAGCGTATTGCGGAATCATGCAAAATTTTCTTTTCTTCTCTTTCTTTGTCTAATATTTTTAGTTTCTTGTTGGATTCCTTTCATCTTGAGGTTTTTCATTTTTGATTTTAAGACTTTAATCTGACCCTTCATCTCTGTTTTACTTGCTTCTTTCTGTATAGTCTGTTTCGTATAGGAAAATGGATCCTTGTTTTGATACGTATGAAATTGCAGGGAGATTCCATTTTATTTGTGAGGGGGAATTGGATTTGGGATCATCGTGCGTTAACAAAAGCACGATAGATATTTTGAATCTTCTTTTCATGATTGCTCTCTGTATCCTCTATCTCGTGAACTCTATTAGAAAGCATCTAGTCGATGGAAACAGGACAAGAGGTTGGATTTGTCTGATTGTCACGGCTTGTTGTGTTGTAACTAGCGTTGCATATTTCGGCTCTGGTGTGTGGGTCCTTTTAAAGAGAAATGATGGACCTGTACCTTGGGATGGGTGGAGTTGCCTTCTTAGGGGATTGGCTTGGGCAATCTTAGCCGTTTCACTCAACGTACAAAGGACTAAAGGGGAAAGAATCTTGATTCTGCTTTGGTGGTTAACCTTCTCTGTTCTGTTATCAGCACTAAATGTAGAACTTCTGGTGAAAAATCACACTCTCCGCGTCCTAGATCTTGCATCATGGCCCATGAACTTGTTGCTACTCTTTTGCTCCATCCAGCTCTTCAGGAACCTCATTTCGCAGAAAACACAAGACGAGTCCTCTTCCAAACCGCTTCTGGCCAAAGAAGGAGAAAACAAAACAAGACACCCGAAAATTGATTTCATAAACCATGTGGCATTTTCCTGGATAAACCCTTTCCTCAGGTTAGGCAACTCAAAAAAATTAGAGCTGAGTGACATTCCCCCTTTAGAATCAGCAGACGAGGCGTGTTTGGCATACCAAACATTTACTCGTGAATGGGATGTTCAAAGAAAACAGAGAAAAAGTACTAAAAACTTAGTTCTCGGAGCATTAGCCAACTGTTACGTGAAAGAAATGATACTGGTTGGATTGCTCGCATTGCTTAGGACGGTTGCTGTTGTACTGGCCCCGGTCTTCTTATTCGTGTTCCTGAAATATTCTAACAGCGAAAAGCAGGACCTAAAGATGGGCCTCTTTTTGGTAGCATGGTTGGTTGTGATCAAAGTGGTCGAGTCTTTGTCACAAAGACATTGGTTTTTCGGTGCAAGGAAGTACGGTATGAGGATGAGGTCAGCTCTAATGGTTGCAGTCTTTCAAAAGCTTCTCAAGCTTTCTAGCTTGGGCAGAAGGGTCCATTCAACAGGGGAGATAGTGAATTACATTGCCGTTGATGCATATCGTCTCGGAGAGTTCCCATGGTGGTTTCACTATGCTTGGACTCTTCCACTACAGCTGGTTTTGTCCATTGGTATACTTTTTTTCACTGTTGGATCTGGTTCACTTCCAGGCTTAATCCCACTCATTGGATGTGCCCTTATAAATGTTCCCTTCGCTAGAATGCTGCAAAGGTGCCAATCACAGTTCATGCGTGGCCAAGATGAAAGGCTCAGAGCCACTTCTGAAGTACTGAACAATATGAAGATCATCAAATTGCAGTCATGGGAAGAAAAATTCATGAACCTTATTGAAACTCTGCGAGATGTTGAATTTAAGTGGCTCAAAGAGTCACTGATCACGAAAACTTACGGGACTGTATTGTACTGGATGTCTCCTATCTTCGTCTCCTCAGTGGTCTTTGCAGGGTGTGCATTGTTGAAAAGCGCACCTTTGAATGCTGGTACATTTTTCACTGTCCTAGCAACCTTGAGGGTCATGTCTGAGCCAGTGAGAATGCTGCCGGAGGCTCTTTCGGCGCTGATCCAAGTAAAGGTCTCATTGGATCGTCTTGATGTGTTTTTGCTGGATGATGAGCTCAAAGAAGAGGATGTGAAGAGGTTGCCGGCAGAGAGTTCAAATTTCAGTGTTCGGATACATGAGGGAGTGTTTGGTTGGAATCCAGAAGGAACTCCGCCAACATTGAGGTGTCTAAACATGTATGTCAGCAAAGGACAAAAAATTGCTGTTTGTGGGCCAGTTGGCGCTGGAAAATCTTCTCTGCTGAACGCTGTGCTAGGTGAAATACCCAAAATCTGTGGAGAGGTGAGAAAATTACATCATCTTAAAATCCTAATATCATATAATCCATGAATTAAAAGCATACATAGTATCCTTGATTTTTCAGTTTGGATGGGTGAGGCTTTTGTTTCAGCCATTCTGATAATAGATCTTCTAAAAGCAAGATTAACTGAATCAATGATTTCAATCACAAAACTACAGGATCAGCGGTACAAACTGAAAGCCAAAGGAACTATGTTTATCCATAGAGGAATGGGGAATTTCTCATCATCCTCAAGTCAATAACAACTTTTTGCTGCATTCAGGTTGAAGTCTATGGAACCATTGCCTATGTTTCCCAAACAGCTTGGATCCAAAGTGGGACGATTCGTGACAACATACTTTATGGGAAACCAATGGATAAGAAAAATTATGTGAAGGCAATACAAGTTTGTGCTCTGGACAAGGACATTGACAATTTTGATCATGGTGACCTTACGGAGATTGGGCAAAGAGGGCTTAATTTGAGTGGAGGGCAGAAACAAAGGCTTCAACTGGCAAGAGCAGTCTATAATGATGCAGACATATATCTCCTTGATGATCCTTTCAGCGCTGTGGATGCACATACTGCAGCAATTCTATTCAATGTAAGTAAATTCCTAGAACTTGTGCTAGTTATGACTGTTATGTCCATAAGCCAATGCACAAATAACATGAGAAAGCAGAAAAACTACGCGAGCTTTCTGTATCTATGAGAATGAAAGTTTGGGCCAAGAAGATGATCTCGTGGGCCTAATGATTTGGAAAGATAACTGAAATTGGAGATTTCATACCATCAAATCTCTAGTTTTGCTATTTGATTCTTTTCTTTCTTAACCATTTAGCATAGGCCATGGGTTGAAGATTAGATTCTTCCCGTCTTGAAGATTTTTGGGGCATTGTTTTGCACAAACCCACTTCTATAGTACAGGCAAATCAGAATATTTAGTTTCTAATGCAGCAGTGCCCCATGAGCAGGAATTCAGCGGCAGGTAATGCATTCATACAGTTTATATACATATCCATGTACATAAATTCACCTTCAGAAACATTATTCTTGCGGTAACTGAAATGCTTATTGAATAATGACAGGAATGTGTCATGTCTGCGCTGCAAAATAAAACAGTCATTCTAGTGACTCACCAAATCGAGTTTCTTGCAGAAGTTGATAGGATTCTGGTAACGTGGTTGAATACATATTGACTTTTTTTTCCTTCCGATTTAGTTCATTTTTAGTTCATGTCCATTTGACGTAGATTAAAATCTTATAATTTAACTTGTCAGGTCATGGAAGCTGGGCAAGTTACTCAATCAGGAAACTATGAGGAACTCCGGAACGCTGGGGCTGCATTCGAACTGCTTGTGACCGCACATCAAGATGCAATGAATGTTTTTGAAAATGCCAACAGTGAAATAAGAAGCAAAACCCAGAACAAAAATGGGGAACACATGGAGGTAAATGGGCCACCACCCACAAAAGAAAACAGTCAGGATGAGATTACAGTGAAGAGTTTGTCAGTTCAATTGACAGAAGACGAAGAGGTGGAAGCTGGAGATGTTGGGTGGAAGCCATACATTGATTACATTCGTGTTTCAAATGGCTTTCTTCTTCTGGCTTCCATGATAATTAGTCAAGCTCTTTTTGTCATTTTTCAAGCCGCATCGACCTATTGGCTGGCAATAGCCGCTCAGATGTCGCATATCAATGATGGCGTTCTGATTGGAGTCTATGCAACAATTTCAACAATTAGTGGTGTCTTTGTGTATCTGAGGAGTTGGTTTGCAGCCCTTCTAGGGCTGAAAGCCTCTAAAGCATTCTTCTCAGGTTTCACGGATTCGGTTTTTAAAGCTCCAATGCTGTTTTTTGACTCAACTCCAGTAGGGAGGATTTTAACCAGGGTAAGTTATTTAACGATATTTCTTTATATGTTAGCCAATGTGGTTGAATCTGTGAGCTGTATAAAGAGCAGGGACGGATGTTAGTGCTCTGTACCCAATGCATGAGTCAATCTCCACCAGCAGTCGAGCTGGGTTGCAGCTCTATCAAATTGCTGTTCTGGAAATAATTAATGGTAGAAGGACCATTTAAGTTAATAATGAGAGGCAAAGAAGTGATTATAATTGTCTGCTTTGTGGGTTCAATTATGGGGCTCTTCTTGCATAGCACTTTCATTCTTCTGTGTTTTTTCATGGGAATATCTGCAGCTTCTTGGGTATCCAAACCATTTAGTTATTTTGCGTTTTGTCACATGCAGGCATCTTCAGACATGAGCGTCGTGGATTTCGACATACCCTTCTCCATGGCGTTTTCAATAACCGCATTTATCGAGGTGATATCTACTATATTGATTGTGGCCACTGTGACATGGCAAGTCTTAATTGTAGCTGTTCCTGTATTGTTCATCGCCAGATATGTACAGGTAAATGCAGTTTCCCTAGCTTAGGCTGCATTATGATGCCCTGTTCAATTAAGTGTTTATCTTGTCTTTCCCGGTTTATCAGATTTTCTGTTTATAATTGATCAGTAAGTGTTGGCATGTCAACTGGTCTGATACTAAGGCTCACTGCCTGCAGCATCCTTGTTCAATACAACACTTACAAGGTATTATCCGCTTTGTCTGACTAGACCTTGCAAATGAGGGATGCTTGGGTATGCCCTTATTTGATCCATAAGTGAACCCCAAAACTTTTCTTTTCTGATCAATGAGTGCCACCCCAAAGCTTTTTCTTTCTTTTATCTATGCAATCCTTTGGTATGTGGATATATGGATCTGAAGCTGATTATCTCTGGTCCTTCCGTCGTTGCTTTCTTGATTAAAAGGGCTACTACCAAGCATCTGCAAGGGAGTTAATACGGATCAATGGAACAACTAAGGCGCCTGTTATGAACCATGCATCAGAGACGTCACTTGGTGCGGTGACAATACGAGCTTTTGATGTGGTTGAAAGGTTCTTCCAGAACAACTTGAAACTCATTGACACAGATGCCACTCTCTTCTTTCATACCAATGCTGCCATGGAATGGGTGCTTGTCCGAGTGGAGGCACTCCAAAATCTGACCGTATTCACTGCAACTCTTCTCCTTGTTTTGCTTCCTAAGGGCACAATCTCCCCAGGTGAGTATAGTACTACCTAGATGCTTTGAAGCTTGTTTCAGGGAATCATTAGAAAGAATTACCTCAATTTTTTCAATAGAGGTATGATCAAACTGCAGCATCCTTTGTATTCAAATTGGAAAATGCTGCCAGCAATTGTAGGCGTGATTTCAGGAAGAAAGTTGAACTGAAAACAGTTCCCTTTTCAGTGCTTCTTCCTAATTTCTAACTAATGCGATTAGATATGTATGTTCAGTTCTCTTCATTTAACTAATTGTGGCATACCAATTTCATCACGAATCCAGATGAATCCTTAATCTAATTGAAGTTTGATATGCTTTTCTGTTTCATTTTTGTGCAATATTGATTGCTGCAAATTTGCGTTTTCAGACTTTGTGGGGCTTTCGCTTTCCTACTCTATTACACTGACGGCAACGCAAGTGTTCCTTACACGATGGCACTGCAGCTTAGACAACTATATAGTCTCAGTTGAGCGGATAAAACAATATATGCGCATTCCACCGGAGCCTCCAGCTATTGTCGACGGCATGAGACCTCCAGTTTCATGGCCCTTCGAGGGGAGAATAGATTCGTGGGATCTCAAAGTAAGAATGCCATGATTCTCTCTCTCTCTCTCTCTCTCTCTCTCTCTCTCTCTCTCTCTCTCTCTCTCTCTCTCTCTCTCTCTCTCTCTCTATGGTCTAAAAGTTGCTAGGCTGTTGGGATGCTGGCGGGCCTAACCTATGGTATTGGATGTGGGTTGACACAAGGATTCAATCTAGTATGTTCTAGATAACCCTAATCTTTTGTAATACTTTAGAGACTTTAGTCTTTTACTTCTAAGTTTCACTCCAACAACAAACAGCCCTTTCCCTATTTTAGGATACAAAATAAGGATTCGATTTAGATATTTCTCAATGCCTTAGTCTTTTATAATACCAGTCAGAGCCTTAACAGGGGCTGAGTTTAGACACCTGACTCAATTGAAATGATCAATTTGTGGTATTAAATCCAGTGCGATAGAGTTGTACTGATATCATTCTAGTCTAACTTCATCATTTCTTATATGTTGAATTTGACCATTGCAACTGAGGTTAGTGAGGATCCAACCATGTCATTACATTGAAAATCATTGATTCTAATAAAAAAAAATTAATGGGTATTTTCAGATAAGATATCGGCCAAATGCTCCTCTTGTCCTCAAGGGAGTCACATGCACTATCAAAGCTGGAAATAAAGTGGGAGTAGTTGGAAGAACCGGAAGTGGAAAAACAACATTGATAAGTGCTTTGTTCCGTCTTGTGGAACCTGTTGCCGGGAAAATTCTGATCGATGACCTGGACATTTGTTCCATCGGCTTAAAGGATCTTAGAATGAAGCTCAGTATAATCCCTCAAGAACCAGCACTTTTCCGTGGGAGCGTTCGCAGCAATCTGGATCCTTTAGGCCTTTACTCTGACCATGAGATTTGGAAGGTGAGGAGGATTGATTTATGTGGGGTCTGCAGCACCATGAGATCCCATTAGTTTTTTAAGTTTTTTCATTTTAACTGCAGGCCTTAGAGAAGTGCCAATTGGCAAGTACAATCCGTGGCCTTCCCAACCTTCTTGATTCAGCTGGTACGTCGATTCCATCAAGCATTTATTAGATGCGAACCCCACGAAAAGGGACTAACAGAAATTTCATTTGTTTTTGGCTGACAGTGAGCGATGAAGGTGAGAATTGGAGTGCTGGGCAGCGGCAGCTGTTTTGCCTTGGCCGTGTCCTTCTGAAGAGGAACAAAATCTTAGTTCTGGATGAAGCAACTGCTTCCATCGACTCTGCAACAGATGCTGTGCTTCAGAGGGTTATCAGACAGGAATTCTCAAGCTGCACGGTCATAACAGTGGCTCACAGAGTTCCAACTGTCACAGACAGTGACATGGTCATGGTTCTTTCTTATGGTATGCAGCCCTCTTCAAGCCCATTCGTTCTAGAAACTGATCCGACATCGCCTATACATTCTCCAAAACAGAGGAACTTACTATAGCAAACAGCAGCACCTTAACAATCCAAAGATTCAACATCTAACAGGATCCATCTTTCGTACTAGACTCCACATCGTCTAATATGCAACATGCTCCATTTTTCACGGTAGATTCTACATCATCTATTATATATTATCAGGGAAATTATCAAATACCTCCCACAGGTTTGGGTGAACCCCAAATGCCCTCTTAAGTCTTAATTCTCTGGTTTTACAAACGACCCCTCTTTAAGGTTTACTGAAAACCTCAAATATCTTCTTAATTAATTTAAAATATTTTCCAAACTGACGATATTGCCCACTATTGATATATGAAAAACTAATGTTTACAGTTTCTATCAAGATTATAGACAAAATTTAATCTGTTTATTTAATTTCAATCTTCAATTGTTCATTGAAAATGTCATCTAAATTAAATGCTTATAAGGCCAAATAAAAAATATTAAAAATTTTATTTTTATCAACCTAAGCGATTTTAATTTATCTTCCATATATTTTTATAATTACCCACGTTTATACTGTCTGCCCTGCATGCCTAATGTGCACACGTAAAGATTATATATTCTAATTCTATGTTGCTTAGTGTGTATACGTAAAGATTATTCTATGTTGCCTGCTGAGCACACGAGAAGATTATTCTATGTTACAAGCGAATGGTGAGACCGCCTTGAACATTTCATTGAACTAGTGCCAGTACTTGTGGAATACGAACGGCTGAAGCTGCATTCATTGGTGATTTGCAGGGAAGCTTATTGAATATGATAAGCCATCTAAACTTATGGACACCAACTCCTCCTTTGCTAGACTTGTGGCAGAATACTGGGCCAACTGCAGGCGGAATTCCTCTCCGAACCTCAGGCACTTCTAAAGCTTCAGCCCATATTCAGATTTCTTTCTCTATTAAAAATATCTTCCTACATCATTTGACAAGATCCGTGAAGATAAACCCAAATTGTCATGAAGACAATGACGAAGAT
>JAYJMB010001149.1:0-17058 GCA_036873735.1 Pouteria campechiana
CGGTGTGAATTGAGCTTTTTAAAATTCTGACCAATATACAATCAAAGTGCTGAAAAGAGTAAGGAATCAATTATGTAGCACAAAGAGCACATGTATTTTTATAGAGGTTCGGTCCACAACTTAGTACCTACTCCTTTCTCTGAGTTAGACTCACTTGTTACTCTGAGGTTCCACCATACACTAGTTGGTTTTACATGCTCACTAACAAACATTACAAGCATTGCTTTCTAAATCTCACCAACAAACTTTTATATGTTGGTTCTCAAAGCTCACTAACAAACTTATATATGTTGGTTTTCAAAGCCGACTAATAAACTTATTCAAGTTGGTTTCTAAAGCTCACCAACAAACTTATCCAAGAACAACAAGCCTCTTGCTTGCTATCCCAAACAATGAAAGTCATACAAATTAAAATGCCTCTTACAAGGGCTGATTTTCTATATAATTAAATGTAGTAGAAATAAATGTATAACAATAATTACAAAGAACTTCAAACTCCCTTAATTTGATATAGAGAATAAGCTTTGAATGCAGATAGCTTTTTGGCATTGTGGAATTGGAAAAAAACTTAATGTCTGAGAGTAAATGCTCTTATTTGCTTCTCTTAATTTTCTCAAATTATCTAACTTCTTGGAATGACCTCCCTTTACTCCTTTATAACTAGATTCAAATTCAGCTTGGTGAAGATGATGCTCATTAAATGCAAGAGAATTAATAGGATCTTTTGTCTGTTGGAGTTCTCTCACTGGATTTCATGTGTGAAATCTTTTAAGCAATGTTTGAGTTCAGTTTTTAAGTCCAGAATTAAGTTCTTAGACTTGCTTGAGTCATTCAAGTTGAAACAAACTATGCTTAGCCATGTTCGAAAGTTAACATTGTGTCTGGGTTTTGAATAGTCATGTCCAAAGTTATTATTACAGACTTCATTTGAATTGTTAAACTTGTAATAGTTCTTTAAGTGATGTCCAAAAGTGAATTGTCATGTTCAGAATAGAATAGCCATGCCTAAAGTTAATATTTCAGACTTGGACTGGCATTTAGCTTATCACAGACTTCATTCACCTATGTCCAAAAATGATTTGCCATGTTTAGAAATGAATGGTCATGTTTGAAGTTAAGTTTTTGGACTTAGACTGGCGCTTGTTGCTCTAGGTTGCATGACTTCTTTTTGGCTAGTTCGGAGGTGAGTTGGCTATGTCTTGAGTTGGTATTTTTGGACTTGCGTCTTTAGCAATGAGTATGTTTGGGATTTAGCATATGGGATTTTTGGACGGGGACTTCGGACGCACTTGGTTTCTCTTCAGTCTTCAATGATGTCCAAATTCAGCTTTGTAGTTTCCACACTTGGTCTTTGAAATTCCAGCATTTTTGCTTCTTGTTCAGCAATGTTGAGGTCTTATTATATGTTCAAAATTGGTTATGCGCTATCCAAACTTAGATCTTTAGTGTCTGTGTCTTTGCTTGAGTGCAAAATTTAGATTCTGTTTGATTTATTTTTTTGGTTTTGGTGATGAACCAACTTGGAATGATGAACATACCTGAATGAAATATGCTTTACTATGTGGTTTGTTGATGTAACACATCTTTGATTTAGAGTGGATTGATGTGAATGTGATGAAATGCATATAATGGAAAGAATGTAAACAAAATTTTAGAAACAGGTTAAGGATGGAAGACATAAAGTGAAGAAATCTATCGACATTTTGTACAGCAACCTCGATGGATTAAGAGTCAGAGACATATCCGGTGAAATTGGCAATTGGTGAACCTGGATAGATTCAAATAAGGCAAAGTTGGCAAAAGGTGAACATCGATGTATTAGGAGTCAGAGACATATCGAGCGAAGTTAATCTTCAATGAAGTTTTCTATTAAGGAAAACGTCAACTGTTTTTCATAAAATGTCAATGGTTTTTGGGTAAAACATTGATGGTTTTGGCACCATTGCAGGTAGTTTTAGATCCAAAAATGAAGCAATTTTGATACTTTCTTTAACCTCTTTTGAGAGGTTATCTCCTAATATTTAAACATCTATATTAAGGGGAGCTATGTTGAAAGAAAGTGTGTGGGAAAATAGAGAAGAAAAATCATGAAGTGTGATCAAGAAAAAATCAAGAGATCAAGATTATAAAGAGATTCTAAATTTGGTTTTGTAGGTGATTGAAGCTTGGACAATCAAGAGCATTGAAGTTCACCTGAGAGTTGAATTGGTTGTAAGCCTTTCATTATTACATTCTTTATTGTGTTGATTGTACCTTGGTTTGGGTTGTAAACTAAGAGATAGTTGAATCACTATAGGCTGTATAAGTGATTCATCTATAGTGTTACCTGAAAGTGTAAGTCTAAAGAAGAAAGTATCTATAACACTATAACTTTGGGATTAAGTTGACTAGTGGGACCCAAGAATGTGATTGTGACTTGGAGAGTGGAGTAGGTAGGGAGTGCCAAACCACTATAACATCTATGTTCTTAATTTATGAGTCATTGCCTTTATAGTACATTCAATCGCTTCCATAAGATTATGTTAGTTTAGCCATATGGCAGGACCAACAAGTGGTATTAAAGAGCTATCTTTGTATTGATCTTCTATGGCTACAATTACAAATGAAAGTGACAATGACAATAGTGACAGAAATGGAAATGGAAATGAAGCACTGGATTTGCATTTCTATCAACTAGCTTTCTAGAGGGATTATCTACAAATAGACTTCCATATCTAAGTAGAGATAATTATCCTCAATGTAAATTAAGAATACAAAGTTTCGTAATGGGTTATAATATGTCCATAAAAAGCAATACCAAAAACCGGTACCATGCCCCAGGAGAGAACCTTCCTCAGGCAAGATGCCCAATATTTACAATGCTTTGGTAGTTAAGGGTTGGGTCAGCAAATAAATGTGACTTGTGAGGATCCGATGCCTCAACTCATTTCACTCCTACCCATGATCATTTTTAGGTTTTGGCATTCTCAATTCAACTGGTGATCTACCCTCTACCTATACTGAGGATTTTCTCAAGCCTTCCTCCATTTCTTAAATTAGATGTTAATTTGAATGAACCATAACTATGTAGTCCTATTCCACCAAACTAGGGACATATTTCAGATGATAGCTTGAAGATTGACTCATCGCTCAGGATACCCGACTAGGGCATCCCTTCGCATACCATAGGAGTGAAAGGAAATATAGTAATATCCTAAGGAGGAGCCTGTTGATTCTTCAAATCTTCTTCAAATAGCCAAACCAGACACATGAGATACGCATGGTGCATAATTGAATATGGTTTTACAACACCTATAGGAAAAACAAGTGCTTGAACTGATAAACAAAAAGAGAAAAGCTCAGCAAATGAATAGGCAAAAAGCATGTTATATTGTGCTATTTCTCAAGCTGAGTTTAAAAGGGTGTTAACTTGTAAAACTACAAAAGACATACGGAAAAAACTTTAGTTACCTATGAAGGCACATCACAAGTGAAATAAATAAGAATGAATCTTTTAATGTGTGATTATGAACTATTTACAATGCTTCCTAGTGAATCCATTACTGAGATGAATCACAGATTTATGAATGTTGTCAATGCATTGAAAGGTCTTACAAAAGAGATTACTGAGAAAGAAGAAGTTCAAAAAATACTATGATCTTTACCTAAATCTTGGACAGCAAAGGTGACGGCTATAGAAGAAGTAAAAGACATCTCAAATTTAAAGGTTGATGACTTGATGGGATGGTTGCTATCACATGAGCATGTCATCAAGAAGAATGAAATCAACTCAAAAGGTTAGAGATCTATAGGCTAAAAACTAATTCTAATAAATCTAATCTTAATGCAGGTGAAGAAGATAAGGAAATTATTATGCTCACTCGTCGATTCAAAAAATTTCTTCAAATAAATAACAAAATGAAGAACATATTTGTAGCGGCTCAACGAGTGAAAAATAAGAAAGGTGATAGAAAATTCAAAGCTAAAACTTCAATCAAAAATGAAGAAGAAGAACTCACATGTCATAACTGTGATGGAAATGGACATCTAAAGAAAGTATGCTCATCTGTCAAAAAGGATAGAAAGAAGAACCAGAAACTTTAGAATTATGGAGCTTGGTGTGATAGTGACTCAATTATCTCTGTGGATTTGAATCTGAAAGTGAGGAGTGTAATATTGGTCTAATGGAACATAAAGATGACGATAAAGAGAGTGATGCATCAAATGAGGTAAGTTATGATGAGTACTTCTTTGAATTGCAAAAAGAACATACTAAACTTCTTGATGAATCAAAAGTTGATAACAGAAAAATATGCAAAATTTAAATAGGAATTTCAGATTCAAAAAGAAGTGATACTGAGAATTCAACTAGAATTTAATTTTTTTTATGAGTATTCAAAATTGAAATCTAAAAATGATCTTCTGAAAAATAAATCAAAGAAAAATTTGGATAAAAATCAAAAGTTGAAATTGTATAGTACCTCTTTGAAAAATACTATCAATCAAATGAAGAACAATTGTTCATTTTGTCAAAACCATACTACATATTTTAGAAGAAAAACTTTCAAATTTCACAAAAGGAAATATTATTTTTGCAACAAATTTGGGCACATTGTTTACAATTGTAAAGTAAAAAGATTACAAAATAATGGAATAAAATTAATTTGGGTGCCTAAACAAACTGTTTTCCTACCTAACAAACATGGACCCAAGATGTGGGTACCAAAAACTTGACTTTTTCCTTTTCAGGTATGCTTGACTTCAAGAATAAAATCCAGCTGGTACCTTGATAGTGGATGTTTATATCACATGAAAGGAAACAAACATTTGTTCAAAAGTTTATCTTTTTAGGATAAAGGTAAAGTAACTTTTGGAGACAATAATCAAGGAATAATCAGAGGAATTGGAACAGTAAGTATTTTAGGTATGGATATTATTGAGTCTATTATGTAGAAGGTCTTAAACATAATCGTTTAAGCATAAGTCAACTATGTGATAAAGGTTTTGAAGTTGTGTTTAAGTCTAATAAATTTATTGTTCGCAATAATGTTCGAAATAGTATATGTTATGGAAAGCGAAATGAAAATTTGTATACTTTGGACCTTAGTATAGATCATGTAAAGTGTCTCTCTGAAGTAGACAATGAGGCTTTAATATGGCACAAATGTTTTGGTCATGCCAATATATACACTATTAAGAGGCTTATAAAACTTGATCTTGTTAAAGGCTTACCAAAAATGAAGATCAATGTGGATCATGTATGTGATGCATTTTTGGAAAACAAACAAAAGCTTCTTTCAAATAAAAAATGTTGTCTCTACATCAAAGCCTCTTGAATTATTGCATAAAGATCTTTTTGGACCCACATGATCAAGACGTTTAAGTGGGAAACAGTACGAGTACATAATTGTTGATGATTTTTCTAGATATACTTGGGTACTGTTTCTAGGTGGAAAAGATGAATGTTTTGAGCTTTTCAAGAAATTTCATCACAAAGTTCAAAATGAAAGTGGAACACGAATTTTCTCAATATGAAGTGATCATGGTAGAGAATTTTGATAATATTCAGTTTAATGACTTCTACGATGAACTTGGTATAACTCATAATTTTTCTGCACCTAGAACTCCGTAATAAAATGGAGTGGTTGAGAGGAAGAATAAAGTTTTAGTTGAAATGGCCATGACAATGTTAATTGATTCAAATGTTCCTCATAGATTTTGGGTTGAAGTTGTAAACACTGCCTATTATATAGTCAATCATGTTTAGATTCATCCAATTCTAAAGAAAATGTCTTATGAACTGTGGAAAGGTAGGAGGCCAAAGATTGCATATTTTCATTCCTTTGGCTGTAAATGCTTTGTATTGAATAATGGAAAAGATAACCTTAATAAATTTGATAAGAAAAGTGATGAAAGTATATTTCTAGGGTATTCTTCTTCCAACAAAGCATATTGAATCTACAATAAGTGAACATACATAGTAGAAGAGTCAGTCCATGTAAAATTTGATGAGACTAACTCTTGAAGCATCAATTGAAGCTCAGCAAGGATCTAAAGATTTACCAAAAGTTGAGTCATCAAATCTACCTGAGGAAAACATTCATGAAGAATAGGTAAGTGAAGGTGAGTTTATTAAACCAATCCAGTCAGTTTATACTCATAGATATCATTCATTAGAAGATGTTATAGGAAATGTGTATAACAAAGTGAGAACTTGTAGCTCACTTCATAATATCTGTGGTAATTTTAACTTTTTATCTTACATTGAACCCAAAATAGTAAAAGATGCCATTTTAGATGAAACTAGATCATAGCAATGCAAGAAGAGCTAGATCAGTTTAAATGTAACAATGTGTGGACAATTGTGCTAGAACAAAATGATCAGTCTATAATTGATACAAAGTGGATCTTTCAAAATAAACTTGATAAATTTGAGATTATTGTAAGAAATAAAGCACGTCTGGTAGCATAGGGATATTCTCAAGAAGAGGGAATAGATTATGATGAGACATTTGCACCTATTGCCAGACTTGAGGCCATAAGAATGTTACTTGCTTTTGCATCATTCAAACACTTTTGATTATTTCAAATGGATGTAAAAATTACATTCTTAAATGGACATTTAAATAAAGAAGTGTATGTCAAACAACTTCCAGGCTTTGAAGATCATGAACATCCAGACTATGTATTCAAATTTACAAAAGCATTGTATGGTCTAAAACAAGCTCCAAGAGCTTGATATGAAAGGCTAAGTGGATTTTTACTTAGTAAAAATTTTCAAAGAGGTAAAGTTGACACAACTCTATTCATTAAGCATATTCATTCAGACATTCTTATTGTACAAATCTATCTGGATGATATCATTTTTGGTTCTACAAATGAAAAATATTACAAGGACTTTTAATATATGATGAAAAGTGAATTTGAAATGAGTATGATGGATGAATTGACATTTTTTCTTGGACTACGGGTAAAACAATCTAATGAAGGTATTTTCATTTCACTATTAAACTACATCAAAGAATTAAAGAAATTCAAAATGAAAAACTTAAAATGCATGCCTACCCCTATGAGTGTAAGCATCAAAATGGACAAAGATGAAGTGGTAATAGTGTAGATCAAAGCCTATACGGAAGTATGATTGGTTCTCTATTATATTTAACTGCTAATAGACCTGATATTCTATTTAGTGTGTGTATGTGTGCTCGATTTCTGTCAAATCCAAAGGAGTCACTCTTATCTATTGTTAAACGCATTTTTAAATATCTTGTGGAAACATCTCATTTAGGATTATGGTATTCTAGAGGATCATCATTTGATTTAATTGGTTATTCTAATGCTAACTATGCCGGATATAAGGTTGATAGAAAAAGTACTAGTAGAACTTATCAATTCCTAGGAATTATGCTTGTATCGTGATACTCTAGGAAACAAAGTATTATTACACTATCAATAGCTAAAGCAAAATATATACCTGCAGCTAGTTGTTCTGCACAAATACTTTGGATGAAACAATAGTTAAGTGAATATGACTTTCATGTTGAATGTGTGCCAATCAAATGTGATAATACAAGCACAATAAATTTGACTAAAAATTCAGTATTACATTCACGCTCTAAACACTTTGAAATAAGAATCACTTCATTAGGGATCATATTCAATTGAAAGATATTTCGATTGAGTTTATTTCAACTAAAGATCAACTGGCATAAATTTTTACAAAACCACTTCATAATGATATATTTTTATAAATAAGAAGATAGGTAGGCATTATTGATTCATTTGTATAATGAATGACATGCATAAAATAAAAGATATATTTGTTTGAATTTTATCTATGTTACAAAACGTCAATAGATTCTAAATGTTGATGGATTGTAAACGTCAATGGAGTAAAACATCTACAATTTTAGAGCCAACATCGTAACTTAAATACGTGATTTGCACGGGATGGTTACTCTTCTTCTCCTTAAAGCCATGGTTTCCGTTTCTGAAAACCCATTCTTCTCCTTTTAGCATTCTCTCTTTCCCATTGCTTGTGTGGATGGATTTAGGTTGATTTCTTCCATCCTTCTTCATCATGTTAATGCTCTGATTTTCATTTTTTCTCTTTCAGTTTTTGATTTTACTTAAAAAATCCTTGGATTTGAAGTTTTTCTTCAAAATCCTTTCTTAGTTCCAAGTATGTATCATGACAAATTGTTGCTCTATTCTAAATCAGTTCATATCCATGAATTAAGAAGGATTTTTGAAAAGCCCCTTCATTTACTCTAAAAATTCAAAAATTTGGGGCTTTTAGGGTTTTTGAATTCGCAAAAACCCTGTTCTCATTTCCTAATTCGTTCATGTGATTCCTTGTGTGGAATTTTTCTTATTCTCTACCTAAATATTGTGGTGATTATCCAATTATGTGTTGAGATGCTATGTTTATATATTGAAAATCTCTTCAATTTTTGGGTTGAATCTCTATTTTCATCAAGATCCATCACTTTCCATCTATAATCATTTATATCCATGACTAGACTACATTTCTTCATTGAATTACTATGAATGTCATAATTGTTTTTGACAACCCCTATTTCTACCAAAGTTCTTACTCTTCCATTGGTTCTTGTACCTAAAGAATGTCCTTCAAGTTGAATTTGTGATTATTCTATGATTAATGTAGGTAGACTTTGCTTGGTCGAAAGTCATTGCAATACAAATTTTTTTTGTTGTTATTGTGACAAATATACCTACAATATGCACAAAAGTGTGTTGAGCTTGAGTCCTATTTTGACATTCCTTAATGTTCAAACCTTCTGTTCTGATTTTATTTGGCCATTATCAATTGATTTTCTTCTTTCTAATCTGTGTCCTATGAGCCTTGAATTTAAAATCTCTAAATTTTATTTTCATTTTAGTCTTTCCAACAGAAAGTTTTTGTGTCAAAGAAGGCATCTTATGGGGAGAAAGTAAAGTGGAAGTCGGTGGATTCCTTTGATCCTAGACCTTCTCCTCCCAGATCAAGAAGAAGAATATGAGGAATATTTATACAAGAACCCCTCTAAAACACAAGGAAGATAAACTACTTAGGAAAATCCCATCAATGTTGATGTAGAACAACTTCCATTTCTTGAACAAACTCAAGAAGCATAGCCTAGGACTCCAAGTGAATCTTCTCCATTTCCTATTCATACTTCTCCCAAACGAAAATATGGGAAAAGTATACCTTCTAAAACAAAACATTCTCCATTAACCAAAAGTCCAAATCCACTCAAAAGAAAACCATTCCAAGAAGATACACTCCCAAAAAATGAGTTCCTACCCTATATCAAAAGAAATCCACTTCTTTACCAAAGAAACAAGCTTCAGTGGAACCAATATTGAAGAACTTCAGATCCAAGAAGGACAAGTTTGATTTCTACATGAGATTTGGTTGCAAGAACTATACATGAGGTAAGTTCTTGAATTATAAATTTGTTGAAGATGAAGGGTTTCAATTTATCAATTGGTTGAGGAAAAGATGATGATTTATGATGAATTGGTAAAGTTGTTTTATTTTTATCTACGCGAATAAGGGGGAGAAGATGGTGTTTATGTTTATTCTTCTTATCTTAGAGGGAAGGAAATAAGCTTCATTGTTAAAGAGTTTGGATTGATCACAAGATTTCCATATGTTTCTGCTGATAAAACATATGATCAAAAGGAAGTAGTTGAATGTTTGGGAAAGGAGTCACTATCAAATAGGAAAGGAGGATTCACAAACAAAGAATTTTCTCCTGTGGAGTTCAAACTAATTAATCACGTAGTGACCCATTGTTTATTCCCTAGGAATGGAGGACATGATGCAGTGAGTATTCTTGAATGTGTTTTGATTTACTGTATTGTCTACAACTTGGAGTATGATCTTGTGGATGCTATGTTATTATACATGTTCAATTAGAAAGATAGAGCTAATGGGCATCTCCCCTATGCCATGTATTTGACAAGATTGTTTCAAAACTTTGAAATAGATCTTTCTGATAATGTTCCAACTTGTTGTTCAAGTTACAATGAGATAAACATTGGAACACTTAGACGAATGAGATATATCAAGTATGATGATGGTAAGTGGAGAAACATTTTTGCTATGCCTGGAGATAATGAAGATGAGATTCCTATTTCAGAAGATGATACACCAAGAACTGAAGCTAAAGTTGAAGGAAATGATGAGGTTGAAGATGAGTTTTATCAAGATGTTCTAGGCGATGAGCAAGATCTAGATGAAGAGGAGGGTTCTCATAAAAAGAATTGGACGAGTAACCATTGTTTTAGATACTCAACACACTCCAGCCACATCCATTCTAGCTCCATCTCATCCTATTCATCCATCTTCTTCTATACCTCATGTCACAACTACTTCAGCTTCTCCTTTGCTCAATGTCTGTACCTTGCAGGCCTTACTTGCAACTAGTCTAAGATCTCTCAAAGTCGACTTGCGGGCGTACATATGGGAACAAATTCATTCTTCTACATCAGTTGATCAATCCGACTCCACAAAGAAAAAGCCATGTCCTTCCAAATAGTTTTGAAGTTTGAAGACCTAAGAAAATTCTTTAGAAACTATCTCTTGTCTTTTTAAGGATTTGAAGCTATTTAACTGCCTTGTCACAAATTACTGGATTAAGTTTCATAGTCTGGCTCTTTGAATCATAGTTGACATTCACACACTTATAACTTTCTATTCATATTGCTTATATCTTTTTTGTTCATTCTCTATATTGCTGTCTTCCTACCTTTTTGCTTCTGCCAAAAAGGGGGAGAAAATTAGATTTAGTTTGCTTGGATAAACAAAAGAATAGGCATGTTGACAAGGGGAGGAATGTTATTTTAAGTTCATCCATAGTAGGTTTTGTCATCATAAAAAAAGGGAGAGAATTGTTTGATTTATGTTTTTTATTTTGATGATGAACAAACTTGAAATGATGAACATACTTGAGTGAAATATGCTTTACTATATGGTTTGATGATGTAACACATCTTTGATGTAGAGTATATGGATGTAAATGTGATGAAATGCATATAATCAGGTTGTGTCAAGTGATGGAAAGAAAGTAAACAAAATTTTGGAAACTGGTTAAGGATGGAAGACATAAAGTGAATAAATCCATCAATATTTTGTATAACAACCTTGACGGATTAGGAGTCAGGGACATATCTGGCAAAGTTGAAAATCGATGAACCTCGATGAATTCAAATAAGGCAAAGTTGGCAAATTGTGAACCTCGACGGATTAGGAGTCAGAGACATATCTGGCAAAGTAATCTTTGATGAATTTTTCTATTAAGGAAAATGTCGATGGTTTGTCATAAAATATCAATTATTTTTGGGTAAAACATCTAAGGTTTTGGCACCGTTGGAGATAGTCACAAGATTCAAAAATGAAACAGCTTTGACACTTTCTTTAACCTCTTTTGAGAGGGTATCTCCTAATAGTTAAACATCTATATTGAGGAAAGATATATTGAAGGAAAGTGTGTGGAAAATAGAGAAGAAAAATCTTGAAGTGTGATCAAGAGAAAATCAAGAAATCAAGATTATAAAGAGATTCTAACTTTGACTTTGCAGGTGATTGAAGCTTGGACAATCAAGAGCATTGAAGTTCACCTAAGAGTTGAATTGGTTGTAAGCCTTTTATTATTACATTCTTTATTATGTTGATTGTACCTTGGTTTGGGTTATAAACCAAGAGATAGTTGAATCATTACAGGCTGTGTAGGTGACTCATCTATAGTGTTACCTAGAAATGTAAGTCCAGAGAATAGAGTATCTGTACCACTATAACTTTGGGATTAAGTTGACTAGTGAAACCCAAGTTTGTGATATGACCTGGAGAGTTGAGTAGGTAGGGAGTGCCGAACCACTATAACATATGTGTTCTTAATTTATGAGTCATTGCCTTTACAATACATTCAATCGCTTTCATAAGATTGCGTTAGTCTAGCCATTTAGTGAGACCAATAGATTATTTTCCTCATTTTGAAGCCTTGATTCTTGTCTGACTTTGGGCACAAGTATGAATTACTTTGACAGTGCTTTTAAGACATATCAGGAAGTTGTTTCATACACTGTTCTTTAAAATTTTAGTGCCATTTTTTTTCATTGAGCATTTACTTTTTCTTCCTTATGAAATAGAGGATCTTATCTCAAATATAATCTTGTATGCACTATCCATTTAAGTTATATTCTTGATATTGTTTGTTATTGCGCACTTGGAAATAATGATCAGTAGCTTAAGCTTTCACTCATGTGCTTTTGTTTATCATAAAAAATTGCCTAGTTAAATATGTCAAAATTAAGCCTACTAAAGAGTTTTGGTTCAAAAATTTCCCCTTTTTTTGATGATGACAAAACATTTGAGTGAATTACCTTTCAAAAAGTTAAGACGTAAAGGCATATATATATATATATACACATGGGGACTGAATAGAAATAATTTATTCAACATGAAATATGCATAGGTACCCTTATCTTGGTGCATACTCCCCCTAAATTTGTGCATTGGGTTCTAGTTATACAAACATAATATTTCTCCCCAATATACAAATAGAATATCTTCTCCCCCTTTTTGTCATTATTAAAAAAATTGAAAGGGAAATAGAGTATGTGTAAAATAGATAAAATGAATTACTCAGAATGATCAAAAGATATTTCATCTGATTTTAATTTCTTTCAGTACAAGTAGAGTTATAGACAGAGATACACTCAGACTTATTTCAGTACAAATTGAGTGCTTGATGAATAGTGAGAGGGGGTAGTAGGGATGGGATGAATGGAAGAAAAGGTGAGACCAGAGAGATTGTGGTGGGGCTCGATTATGATCCATTGAAATATTTGGAATCCTGCATAGGCATGCATCCATTACATTTAGAAGGTCACAGTAGAGGACCTGAAGTTTTGGATTAGGGAGAAGAGGGTTACTACTAGCTCTATGTCTCCCTCCTAGTCCTAGGTCTCAAAGGATGGTAACCTAGATAGTTCAACATTTGGACTTCTATGGTAACCTAGATAGTTCAATGGTGAAGGTGTATGCGAATTTAATATAATTGTGCCATGCCAATTAAGGGCCTATGTGAAGCGTTATATGATTTCACTCCTATTGAGTGGAGGCATACTTATTATGTATTTTATGTCATTATGCTAAAGGATGGTTGAAAGGAAGAAGAATTGACATATAATTTAATGTATGTGGTGATCAATGATGTTAACTTTCATTATGCATTTTGTGTTATGAAAAAGGTGCATATTAGATGTGATTATGAAGGAAAATCGTAGTTAAAACTGTGGGAAAAAGATGAGAAAAAGGGGGAAACAAAATTCAAAAAATTGGATGCAAGCAAGGGAGTAGCAAAAATCAAGGCCGCAACTTAGGAAACTAGAGCCGTGATGCTACTTCATGCTGGTGGAGCGTAAGGAGGATAGCAAAATCTAGCACCACAGTGCCAGATCATGAATTGGTTGAGGCGGTGGGCAGCAGATTCTGGCACCGCAATGATCAAATCCGAGGCCATAGCATTAGTCGGTGGGCCAAGTAGGTGACCCAACTTTTTAAGTTGGGTTTTTGAGTTTTTTTTCATTTTTTTCCTTCCTTCTTCTTCCCTTCTCCCAAGCTTTGAAACCCATCATTGTAAGGCTTGATTCTTTGCCCTTTTTGCTAGAGATCAAGCATATATAAAGATATATTTTCCCCCTCAACCATTCTAGCTTAAGTTTCCTCAATTTGAGCAGTGAAATGATGAATAAAACTATGTTTTTTGCAATCCTTGATGGGTTTATGGAGATTTGAAGTTGGAATCATGTTCTATGATGAAAGCCATACATAAATGGCATGATAAGTTAGTTATTCCCTAGTTAATTTACATTTTCTGTTCAATTAGGGGTTTTGGGAGAAATTGATATAAATGGTTGCTTAAATCATGGAGGAAATGGTTAATGGGTTAATTGCCATGGTTTTGGTAGTGATTTGGGCATAGGAAATGATGTTTATGCTAAGCTAGGGTTTATGAACAGTGATTTTTGGAAAAAATGGCATGAGCTGTGATTTGATGCATGGGGAAATGATAAATGTATTGATTATCTTGTTTTTGACATAATAGACTTGAGAGAGTCTAATTATATTATTGTTTATAAACTATGAAAAGGTGATTTTCTATATAGAGTGCTTAAGTAGTGAGATGAGTGAATTAAAAGTTGAATTGACTTGTTCTTATGAGTGATTTCATGTGAAGTATGTATAGGACCAGTTGAGTATGGATGGAAAGCTATGGAGTTTGTGAAGGCAGGGGACTCAAGAAATTGTAAGAAGATTCATCAATGACATAAGTAGGCTTTGTATGCTGAATGCATGGATGGGGATATTGAATATACCATATTTGTTTTCGGGCATGTATATTTTTTTTGGGGAATGAGGATATCCTATATTTTCTCAACGTTGATGTGTATCATATGTTGTGAATAGTTTAGGGATAAACAGTATCTCTTGAATTAAAATAATTGGTGTTTGCTTATACAATGAGCATGTGATTGTTGGGACTCAAAAAGTATCCCATTCTAATGTATGGATGTCCATCCCAAGTTGTGATGGATAGTATGTCTTGTATGGCTGTGTTGGGATAATAAGAATCCCAAGTTAGTTTCTTAGTATGATGATGCGAATGTATATAATAATGGAATGTGAAACATTCTGTGATGATTATGCGATATAATGAGATTGTACGTGGTGCCAGAATGGCACAATTATGAGGTTATGCCTGTACAGCCAAAATTTGATTTGTGGCGTTTGTATAGCACTTAGTCTGATATGATGAGCCCAAAGTAGCTGAAAGGTGATATGATTGTTGGTCCCATATATGATGAATAGCTCAAGAGGGAAGAGGTGAATTGAGCACATAAAAATTATGGTCAAATAAAACTTGATAAGCTAAAAGGGCGTAGTGATGCAATATATATGTAATTTGTACATTTGATTATATGGCTGGTTTACTTTCAAGTTCAACTTCTCTTAGTTACTTCTACAACTTATAATGTGTGTGTGTGTGATGATGTGAAAGATAACATTGTTCTTAGTGAAATAATGAGGAAGATAAAACAAATGCACAACCAAATAATGAAAATAGTGGAGTGCATGAAGGAGAAAACAAGCAATCAAACACATACGCAGATAACACAATTTATAATGGTTCGAGAACCTCGTCCCTATGTCCACTCTTCCAAGAGCAATAACTCATTGTGCCTTGGGTTCCACTATACCCCGTACAATGGAAATACACTAGTGTCCTTGACACTCTTCTAGATTCTAGCTCTAGGGGGCATGAGCAAGTGTCCCCAATACTTCTTTTGGATTTCAGCTCCAGGGGGCTTAAGTAAGTGTCCCCGATACTCTTCTGGTTTTATGAGTTTAGCAAGAAACTCACTGGTTTCAAAGATCACCAGCAAACTTGGTAGTTTTCCTGAGCTCACTACCAACTCATTATAGTGTGGTTTTCACGAGCTCACCACTAACTCATATAGTTGATTTGACAGCACTTTTTTCGCACATTACAATGCCTCTTTTCTTAGGTTGATATGATATCTCGTTGAAGCTTATTACATATCAATGCTCTAGGTATTTGATTATGATAGAACTTTTCAGCTCATTATCTATTAGTGCAATAGAGATTGATTATCTAGAGGAAGCATAGTCTTATTGAGAGATTTGATGCTTATTTAAACTCTATTCTTATTTTTTTCTTAGTTTCCTCAACCTTCTTCATTATTGTTGCACTACCTTTATACTACTTTAGAAAGTTCTGCCCATTGGAGGTAATTGACTTTCTATTAATGTTGAAGATCATTCTGATTTCTCCTATTGGAAAGCTATCTTCTTGAGAAACTCACTTATAGCTGGAAAGGCTGCAGCACCAACTTTGAATAAGGTGCCTTTCCATTTTTGGCAAACGCTGAATGAATATGTTCTTTGTTGACTCACTCATTTATTGTTATGGAAAGATGCTTATTATATTTGAAGAGATGCAGCTTCTGAAAGTTGCAATCTTTAATAGAATGTAGACTATATTCCTTTGAATTTCTTTCCCATCTTTAGCTAATCTTGAGTTGTTCAATCAGCTCTATAAAATTTGCTTCAAATGATATTTTGACTAGAGATTGTAGTCAGTGATGTCTGGCATAGATGACTTCTACTCTTCATGATATATAATACTTTATCTAAGGACCTTGTCACTTGAATTTGCCTTATGTATATGATAGACAAAGTGACCCTGAGTAGATCCATATAATATACCTCTTCATCGATGTCAAAGAATGATGTGGCAGTTCACTTCGTCTATTATAAGTAATGTCTACATTGTAGATGAAGTCACTCTTCTTCATTGTTCTTCAGATGGTGTTTTCTTAACATATGAAGTTTCCTTCAGGAGATGAAGTGGCTTTGTCTATTGCTTTGTCTGTTATAAGTGGTAGACAATCTTTACAGTGTGGACATAGCAACAATATAATAGATGAAGTATTCTTCACCAGACGAAGTCTTCTTTTCATTAGCCAAAGTGCCTTTGTCTATTATGAGCAAAAAATGATTCTTCTTGACAGTCATGGTTCCTTCCTTGATCGACAAATCATACTTTGTCTGTTGAGATCAACAGACAAAGTTATAGCCCATAGATAAAATCTTCCAAATGATACGTCTGTTAGTTTGTCTATCGTGTGATAGATGAAATTGTAGCGTGTAGACGAACTCTTCTTCTGGTTGCTCATATGATGGTTCTTTGTTAAGTAACATATGACTCGTTAAGGCATGAATGACTTGCTCCTTTAAAGGTTGTTTGATGGCTGTATCTATTGCTAATGATAGAAAACTCTTTATTCATGAAGCTGATAGATAGAGTTTTCTTCTTTAGCTACTATGTTGGTTCTTCTTTGTTTTTCATACTTTCTTCAGAGATTGCAGATAGGTTCCTTGGCCTCTTGGGTTATGATGAGCCAAGAAATAGATGGTTCGCAATCAGTCCCCGGCAGCGGCGCCAAAAACTTGATGGTTGCCATAACTTGACGGCTCAGGTTTTA
>JAYJMB010001150.1:0-17057 GCA_036873735.1 Pouteria campechiana
GACCCTTACTCACACTACTACAGAAAATTAGATTGGAGCAAGGTTCTAAATTTGGTGTGCTCACGACAGCACCACCACGCTGATAGATGATAAGCTGCAATGATCTATCATAATCATATTTCTAGAGTATTGATACTTACTATGCTTCAATGAGTAATCATTTTATATATGCTTAAACATTGTACAAATTGGCCTAGTATAGAGGCAAAGTGATATACAACTTTAGTGTTGTTCATCAGCCATATGAGTTACTAGTGAGCTCAAGAAAACCACTCTTTTTACACCCTCGGGAGCTGAAATCCAAAAGAGTGTTGAGAACACTAATTTACGCCCCCTGTAGCTGGAATCCAGATGAGTGTTAGGAATACTAATTGATGCCCCCTAGGGCTAGAATCTAGAAGAGTGCTGGGAGCACTAGTTATGCCACATGGAGGTGGAATCTAGAAGAGTGTTGGGAGTACTGATGTATTCCATTATGAATGATAGTGGAACCCAAGGCACAATTAGTATGCTCTCCGAAGAGTGGATGCAGTGACAAGATACCTAAACCACTATAAAAATTGTTGTGTGTATTATGTGCTTGATTGCTTTACTTTGCATGTTACTATTTTATTATTACATTTCACACATGAGTACACACATGAACATCTTCTTGAAATGATATAGTTAAGGAAAGTTGAATTTGTGGGAGGAGCAGATACCACTATTGAATTAACAATTATGAAGATTACATACACATTACAATATTATTCCTGCTTGGCACATTAATGTTTATTTGGCCATAATTTTCATATGCTCAATTCACCCCTCCCCTCTTGAGCTATCTACTACATAGGGCCAATACTCATAACCAAAAGAGGTAAACATAACATACATCTTTTCCACTTAGTCAATTTATGCATTCATGGACATTTTATCCCCAAATGATGATTTAAGAAAAACATTTTCACTTTTAACACCGTGGGTGTTACAAACCTATAATTTGTCTTAGATTTCCTTAGCAAAATCATAATAGGAAATCTTCTCAAATTTAGACAAGGAAAGTGCATAATAAAGAAAATTCATTGCATTTGCATCACATTCTACTACCTGTGTGTCCCAAGTGGTGTATTTATCTTCTGTATTTAGGACACTCTTTCCATTTTTTATTATAAGCCATAACTAGTAATTTGTGGCTACCATGAAATTCTCCATCCTCATTTTCCAGTGCCCATAATTTGATCCATGAAAGAAAGGGGGTATGGATGTGGATTTGTTGGTCCCTTATACAATGGTAGCTCAAGAGGTGGAGTGAATTGAGCTTTTAAAACTTTTGGCTCAAATCAAATGATTATGGTGCTGCAAGAATAAATAAAACAAATTGCACAATAAACAACACAAGGTTTTTATAGTGGTTTGGCCCTTCCTGGGTTCCTACTCCACTTCTCTAAGTCAGTCTTCTCTACTGAGCTTAGGTTCCACTAATACTTTGGTTAACCTAATCAAATACACATGGGTTTTACAACAAGCTTACCAACTAACTTACTATTTTTCCAAGCTAACTAGAAACTTACACAACTTGTTAATTTTTCAAAGCTCACCAACAAACTTACACCCTTTTAGTAACTTCCCTACTTGCTTATCTCAATACATAAACATTAAGTACTATGCTAGTGTTGCTAAATACTAAAACAAGTGTACAGATAAATGCCTCTTAATTCGACAGACTTGTACAAAGATTTAGAATTCTAAGTAAAAGAATAAGCAGCAAGAGTAAAAGATTTAAACTCCTTGATCGAGTAAAGATTTGAACTTGAAGAGCTCTAATTGAGTTGTATTCATTGGAGTTGAACTTTGAAGGAAGGCTTTGAATGCTCTTCGTGTGATCAGGAAAGTTTGAATGATATTCAATCGGGTTATTTTCTTCTACTTTAGAATCTTTCTTTTATAGGTTGAGAGAATTTTTTTTTTTGCTAATCTTGGTAGATATTCAAATGTTTGAAAATACTTTTCTTTACCTTGTCTTTTGTCCAATGTCTGACTTTGCTGCATTCTAGTATCAGTACGCTACTGCTCTCATTGACTTTTCTAAATGTTTACTTTTTGTGTCAGGTGTTCCGAAGAGATGAGTGAACAATTGGTGTCTTGACTGATTTTGGATTATCTAAATTTTTTTCTTTAGATTTCTAGGAGTAATTTTAATCCTAATTAGTTGCAACATTCATTTACAGGTAGAAGTTCAGATTTTTTAAACTTATAATGTCTTCAAAAAAGCGATCCGAAGCCTTTTCAAACATCTCTGAAGCATCAATCTTTTCCAAAACTTGGCTTCAAGTTCTTCGAAGCATGTCTGTTTACTCCGAAGCATAGTTGATTATCTCCAAAGCTTGTCTTGTTGTTTTTGAAGTGTTTTGTATCTTGTTCGAAACATCCAAGATTTCTCTAAAGCTTTTTAACTCTTTGTGAAGCATGCTGCAACTTGGCCAAAGCTTCCTTATGCTTTTTTTGAAGCATTCTTGATAATTTCTAAAGCTCTCTTGATTATTTCTGAAAGGTGCTGTGACTTGTCTGGAGCAATCTTGATTATCATTGAAGCACACTATAAGATCTTTGAAACTTTGAAAAAGACTCCAAAGTATACTTTAATATTTTCTAAACTGTGCTTGAACATTTTCGAAGCTTACTATTTTTACTCACAGACTTGTCCGAAGCTTGCTATTTGTCTCTAAAGTTTCTCTACATTCTTTTTGAAGTGATCTGTAACCACTCCGAAGTTGCATTGTGACTTGTTCGAAGCTTGTTGAGACATCTTGGAAGATCGTTAAGTTATCTCTGAAGTCCATTAATACAATTCCAAAGCTTCTCTATAATGTTCTCCGAGCCATGCTACGTCGATTCCAAAGCTTCAACCATTTTTTTGAAGTTCATGGAGGCATTTTCTGAAGCAATGCAATCTGCTCTGAAACATGTTGTACCTACTCTGAAGTGTTCTAATTTTCTCCAAAATGGTTATTATTTGCTTTAAAGCTTTTCTTCAAGTCTTTTATAATTTTTGTTTTCTTGAACTAAGTATATGTGATGTTTTTATACTTAATTATGAAAGAGCATTTAGTTCATATCTTCCTTTTGTCATCATAAAGATTATTCTCAAGTTGAATGATTTAAACTTTCTACAACATTCTTCAAAATAAGATGTTAGTACCTTAATATTTCACTCATGCTTTTATTCATCATCAAAACATGCTTGGTTAAAAATGTTCGTGATCAAAATCAAGCTAGATTACATGGTTCAACATTCTCCCCCTTTTTGATGATGATAAAATAGTGAGTGATGTATCTTTCAAAACTTGTCTAATCATAGATCTAATGTAAATTATTTTGTAGATGTTTCAGAAAAATTTCAATTGGCTAATTTAGATTAGCTCCCCCTAAATTGATGCATAGTTTGTTATAGAAAATTTATGAAATCAACAAAAACAAAAATTTTCAATGCAACACAATTTATGAGATAAGTTTTATATCATACATTTTCTCCCCCTTTTTGTCATAATAAAAATTGTGAAAATGGATATTAATAGTCATTTGCAATCATATGAAAGAAATGCATATATATATATATATTGAACTATTGAAAAGTTACAATGTAGATACATCAGATAAAATACAAAAAGTATTACATCATAGAAAAAAATTATAGCAGATCTAATTTGGTGGTTTAGGTTTTTAGGTTTTCTTTGATATGTCTTTAAAAAGACATCTTGTAAGGTGGAAGTGGTGGTTTGGGTTCAGAAGAAGATGGTTTGGGAGATCGCTTGGATGTTCTAGCCCTTTTTGGTGGAGGAGGAGGGATACAAAATGGATACTGTGGAACTACTACAGCGGGTTAATGTGTGTATGCAATGAGTCCACAGCTATGAACATAAATGATATTAGATATTTTGGATCCTGCAGTTGAGGAAAGACTAGAGGAAGCCTTTTCAGGATAGCTTCTGTGTTTGCATTCAACCAAGCTCTATATTCCTCATGGTACAGTTTGATTCTCTCATAAGGAGCCTTTTTGTGTTCCTTAAGAGGTGGAATTCTTACTTTCCTCTTTGGTTTGGAAGTGGATGGCTGTGAGGAAGAAGGTGATGGTTTTGGTTTGGGAAGTGGCTTTGGTTTTGGTTTTAGGTTTGGTTTTGGTTTTGGGATAGTAGGTGACTTTTTGGTTTTGGTAGTGGGAGGAGGTGGTTTGGTGAGATTTTTGGCTTTTGAAGTAGATGAAGAATGTGGAAGAGGTTGACTCCAAGGTTTATGCATTATTTGCCTTATTATTTTTTAGATAAAAGGATCATCCATTTGAGGATATGGAAGAGGCAGATTGTCAGCAATTGCCTCTAAGTTAGAATTATTGTAGAAGTTGAATTCTTGCCTAGTGAGAATAAAGAAGTTATGTGGTTCTGAGGGATGTGAAAAATCTTTTCTAATAGGTTTTGACACTAGAAGTATTTGAAGGAGTTTCTTAGAGTACTGTTGAAGAATGAACTCTCTATCAGGAATTTCAATTTTGTGGTTCTTTGGAGTGAATGGAGGATCTAGAAGAACGATGATCCTTTGAAAAATTTTAGGATCTTCAAGTTTAGGAAATGGAAAGTCTTCATTGGGTAGATGAATATTTTGAGAAGAAAATATTTTGAAGACTTGACAATTGATTGATATCATGGTAGCATACTTTTTCCCTGTCATCCTGATTAGATTAGGTATTTGAAGGATATAATCAGGATTTTCATCAACAATTTTCTTTTTGGAGGGAGGTGGATGATTTATTGGAGTAGCATCAGTTCACTTAGCTAAAATTTCCTCAATTCTTTTAGGAATTATTATTCCTCTTCTAACAAATTCCAACACTAAATCCATGGGATCTTTGAATGGTGATGGAATATAGATAATAAATAGTTGGGAGGCAGACCACCCATAATTTTCTGTTGCTAGAGCTGATGGTGGTGGTGATGCCAATGTAGTAGAAGATGCTGGTGATGGAGGAGTTGATGGTGGTTGTGGAAGTAGAATGTGTGGAATGATAGAATTCATATTAGTAGGTTGACTCATGGACTGAGCAATCTTTTAAATGACAAAGGGTGATGATGGACAAGGAGGTGAAGGAGAAGACTCCACTATTATTGGTGAGGTTGGTTTGGGTGGAGAGAAATGATGTCGAGGGGATGGAAAGTGAGTTTGAGATTTATAGAAATGAGTTTGAGGTCGAGTGAAATGGGGTTGACCTATGAGTGATTCTATTAGAGCTTGTAAAGAATCAAGCTTCTGTTCAATTCTGTCAGCTCTGAAAATCATTGAAGACATAGCAGTGGAATGTTTATGTTTCATTTCAATCATTTGAAGAAGTAAGATTTGAGTAAATGTTCTATCATATTTATTCTGTCTTCTAGGTTCTTTGTGAGAATTGGTGGAATGGGAATTGAAGAAGTGGATGGTTGATCAGTATGAGATGGTTTGATGGGTGAAGGGGATCTAATGGGGGTGTGAGATGGTACTTCTGCTACTCTTATATCTCTATGTGCATTTTCTCTCAAAATTTCTTCCACAATATCTTCTATCTCAACTCTTTGTTCCTCTCTTGGAACATCTTCTGTTCTCTTAGCTTCTCTTGGTTCTTCTCTACTGGAAAACTCCTCCATTCTCCCTACCGGTGAACTGATAAACTCTTGTTTTTCAGTTCTTTCTTCTTCTTCTTCATGAAAGGGGGTTTTTTTATCTTGGCTCAATAGTCTATTCTATAGCATCTCTTCTCTCTGGACTTTCATCAAGTCTAGATCCTTTTAACTGAGTTGCTATTCTTGGTCTTTTAGTAATCCAACCTTGTGCAGTATGTTGAAACCCATCCTTTTTAAAGCTTGCTCATCCAATCTGTCAGTGTTTCTTGGAAGCTCTACTTCTTCATTAGAGAGATTTACTCCTGCTTCCTTGATCAACTTGGTTAAAGCCATACCATAATAAATTTAAATATTGTTTTGAATTTACACCTTTGGCATTACCACTTTAAATTCATTTTTTTTTCACTTAAATCATTTATTTAACACACTTTAATGTATTACCACCCACTTCATCCTCATATTTATATTAATAATCCACCAATTTAATATATTTTTCATAATAATTTTCTCATAAATTTAATTATACAGCAAGTTGAACCAGCAAAATTCATCAAAAATTTATAATAGCAAAAATTTACATTTTTGAAATTTTCAAGGCCTTCTTACATTTGTATATAGGTGCCTGATAGTTCACTAGGTCAGACCACCCTTGATAATTTGGCATTGCTCAAATGTCATATTTGCATTTATCAAGGAAGTTCAAATCAATCTTGCTTTGTACATGGACTGGTCTACCCAACATTGAAGTGTGAAACTTGAACTTCTTGTCCTCATTGTAAAAATAATATATAAATAGATCTCTTGGTTTGAATTTGGCAAATGAAACTTTTCTTACATCAAATTATGTTGGTAGAGATTTCAAATCAAACATTTTTGCCCCTTCATTCCTTCAAACGTTCTCTTCTTCAACAACATTTAGATTTGGATGGGAAGAGGGATTACCTTCACTAGTTGTAGTTTATGGCCTTCTAGAGCTTCTAGAGGATGAAGGTTGTGAAGTGGATGTCTCTTCTTGAGTTCTTGCTCTCTTAACCCCTCTTTGAGTTTTAGAAACTATGAATTTGGGTGCCATTGGGATGTAGAAACTTGATGGAAATGAAAGAAATTTAGAGAAATGGTTTTTATGGATGATGGGAATTCATAGGCACAAACTATTTTGGGTCTCAGGAGGCTAGGAAGTGGGAGGTAGATGGGAATGAACAAGAATCAACTAGCCAAATATATCAGCTCGGAACTCCAGACGATTGTGACTCTAGCACCTAGGGTCGCAGGCACCCAGGGATGAGGTGGTATTGCTCTTAGAAATTAATAATCCTAAAATATTTTGAATTTCTACTTTCAGCTTATTCTACCCCATTAATATTCTTCATTTAATCAAGTATTAATACAATCATTGTATAACATGTAATCAATTAAATCATTTTGTAAATTGCAACAGATGAAGTTGCTTTTACTTTGTCTTTACAGCTTTTTATTCTTAGATTAATCTATCTAGCTTTGTTTGTCAAATAAAGTTTCTTATAACGTAAAGAACCTCCCCTGGATATATTTGAAGAAGTAGGCCTTGAATGGATAGGAAGATGAAGCTCTTGAATGATATTTGAAGGTTAAAGCTCATGGCCTAGGGTTACAAATATTTGTGGAAGGTTTCAAGCTCAATCCCCTTCTTCTTCTTCAAGATCTGTCATTGCATTCGTCTGTAGAAGTTTCTCAATCCTTATATCTCATCTTCAAAGCCTTGTTTTCTTCTTTTTGTTCTTCCATGATCTTCAAAAATTTAATCCCTTTGAAATGTAGCAGATAGTTGAGGTTGCTGATTAGAGTTCTGTACTTAGAAGCTTTTTGCACTTTCTACATTGTTAGTTTTGAGATATATATCATTTTAATAAAATGCATCTATCCTTATATAATTTGCACATGTTGTAAAGCAAGGACAATGTTCATTTTCATTCAAGCACCTAATATAATATCTTAATAAAGTATAGTGCTAAATATGATTCAACAAATTAATCATTAAAGAATGATATCTAAGATTAAGTGCACCATGAAAGAAAGATGTGTGTTTGCATAATTAAGCATTCATGATAATGTGTACATTTTACATTATCAATTAGCATTTATCAAATCATAATTATGCATGTGATTGTTAACAATTATTCACTGTAAAATAACTACAAGTGTATGACGTCAAGTTTTGTAGTATAATGGTAAGTGTGAAGGATGTCGTATCCATAAGGATTGTGTATTTCAATTAGTTACTAGCTATTGTGTATTTCAATTAGTTACTAGCTATTGTTTTGAATAATTCTAACTTTATCTAAATAACTAAAAAATAAGAATTGAATAACAAATGAAATGGGCAGATTTTGAATAGAATAGATCAAGGTATGAAAACTCTAGAGGATTGATATTATTTATGCTTCATTCATGGTATTCTCTACTCATTCCAATTTGATCATTGCATTGGTTTATAAATTGAAAATCCTAATTCACTTAACCCCCTCTCTTGATGCCTAGATCATATTAAGGATTAGATCTTCTGACATAAAATGCCAAATATACTTTCATTCAATAAATCACTAATAAATTGAAAGTATTGAGAATAAAGCATCATAAATAAACCAAATGCAAGATAAATCAAGTAATTCATTGATTATACCATGAATCCCAAATAAAATCCATCTCTCCTCTAGAAAGAGGGGGAATAGATACTCATGATGTAAGATAAATCAAGCAAATAATCATTCAACATCATCATAGTTTAAATCCAAAGTAAAATCCACAAATACAAGGAAAGAAAACAAATGAAACAAATAAAACCAAGATCTTCCCTTTTCCTCTTGCCTTCCAAGCCTTCTAAGCTCTTCTCATGATATTCAAAACCCAATCTGATTCCTTTCAAAGCCTCCTCAAAAACCTAACCCAAACACCTCCAAAACTCTAAAAAAGGAAACCCCCAAAGTCTCCCAAAAGCCCCCATTTTATAATTCCTCTTTAGGGTTGAATTTAGAATGCTTCACATGCTTTGGATTGGAATTGTAGCCCATTTTGGTGCACTGATGCCCAAGTTGCTGCCTCCACTTTTATGCTTCACTTGCCCAACTTGTTGTTCACAAGAGACAGGCTTACTATTTTAACTATAAATTTAGAATACAATATTAGAATCACTTAATTATTTTTTTTTGGAAATATAACTTTAAGATATGAAACTTTTATGTCAAATACATTTTCCAAATCAGCATGAATATTTGTCAAAGATTGAATACAAGTGACACCTTTGTCAAATTCAGCAAGTCTAAAGTATGAGATAGTTACAATTTTTTGGCCATAACTTCAACGTTTTCTCTCCAACTCATGTAATTCATGATTCATTGGATAGATAATGTGAAGCGATACAACTGATATGTTGACCATGTTTCTTAAATCAGTCTCAATCAATACCCAAAATGGCCCCAAAGTGATGCTTTTTCATATTCAACTCATTTTTGACATGTTTTGATACCTGAAACACCAACTAACTCCATTAAGTGCAATATTTAATCAAATATAATTATAATCCAATAAAATCATGTCAAATGAAGATAAAAAAATATATGAATTTAGGTATTAAATATGATAGATAATAAGCTCATCAATACCCCCAAACTTAGCTTTTGATCGTCCTCGAGTAAAATAATAATTATGTCTCATGAGACATTCAAGATAATCTCTCTTAAAAAATCAAGAACATGCTAGAAAAATCACACATGTATACATAACTCAGAAATAATTCAAAATACTTGCTAAGTAATCTCATGAATCTCATGCTTCATTAATTTCTTCATGAAGTGAATTTGTGTGTTTGCTTTGTTAATAGTTTGCTACATGCATGTTTCTCAATCAACAACAGTGAATTCTGTGATTCTAATGGTCTCCATAAAACATCTCATAGTCTTGCTTTTCATAATCCCTCTCCATTAATGTAGAAAAGTCTATCTACTTGGATTAATAGGTCTTTGTTAAGCTTATAGCGGGGCCTTGGGTTTAGCTAATAGAGAAAAGAAATAAGGATTGACAAAGCAAGAGATCATAAATAAGCTATACATGACTATTCATTCTCTTAGCTTTTTGTTTGGGGTTCCCTTTGTTTTTATGGGTTATACTACTACCTACCCCCAAATTTATTTTCTTTTAAGTTTGTTGGGATATTATCCCTAATTGAAAGATGAATCCTTACTAATTCTTTTCCTTTTGTCCCTTTTCTTTTTCTTTTGGCATTTTTCTTTCCACTTCCCCCAAACTTATATTCTTTTGCTTTACTCATGCCTCTCAAATAACCATGTGTATGTAATATGTCTCTTAATAGGTTAAATATGGTTTTTCAGGTTGAAAAGATCTAGATAATGAGGCTAAAGAAAGAAAATTTGAATTGAGGTCTTTCACATGCTTTGTATATGGCATTCTTTCAAAAGGCTCAATTGGGATAGTAATGACATGAAAGTGGTTAGCTTAAAAGGCTCAAACTGATCAAAGAATGCCTAAATCATTTTCAAGTAAATATGTAATCTAGAATTTTTCCTTGAGAGATAATCAAACAAGTTCTAGCATGCTCATGTCAATCAACATGTATTACTGAATTCGCAATAATATCAACTAATACACATACACTTCACATGATCATAATATAATGTGCTCAACATAAATTTCATCATTCTATCACAAGGTAGTGCCTATCCTTCCTTGTAAATCATGTGCAATGGCAATCAAAAATTGAGCATAGCTTAATGATCTTCAAGAGAGAAATAATCCAATCCCATTCAATTTTATCAATTTCACAATTGTGCTCAATTGTTTTTTAGCTAAGTCATCAAAAATGAAGCTCATCAAAAGAATTTATAACTAAATTCAAAAAACAATTCCCATAACTAAATGAAAATGAATGAACATTCCCACATACCCCCAAACTTACCTCAATGCTAAAAATAATATGTAAGGGGGAAAGAAACTTCCTTGTGGGGACATGGTCTCCTTTGATGGTGTAAGAAGGTTGCTTTTGGTGGAGTCCACATCTTTTTGAAGAGATCACCTGGAATCAAGAAAACCAACTAAAAACTAAATTGCAAAATTAAACTAAGCTAATGAAAATAAACAAAAGAAAGTAAAAAGTTTGAAAGCTTAGGTGGTCCCAAGAAGCAGTTGGTTTATAATCTCAACATACTAGTCTTTCTCATTCTTTGAAATGAAATTTGCTTTTCTATGCTCCGGTTCTTTAAATCTTGGCATTGGCTTGTGAAATTTTCCAATGCACCGATTTGATAAGCCTTATTGAACAATTCTGCATTATCTAAATTAAAACTATCAACCAATGCTACTTTCAATCCTTTCATGGCCTTTTTTGAAAGCTCTTCAATGTTTCCATCCACTGCATCAATTTGGAAGCAATCACTACTCCCATTGGACAAATTCAACTCCTAGAAAATATTAAACTTCACTTTTTCATTAAGGATATGAAGTGATTTCTTTTCCTCCCTATCTGTAAAATAAGAAGAAATAGATATTGAAAAAATGAATCATTATCGAAACATGCGTACCTTAGATGATTGGGCAATTTCTTCGGTTCCAAATTGGCTTTGGCATCTTCCATTGATGATTCATCTTGAAGATTTTTAATAATGTCATTGGGTTTCTCTTGTGGTAATGCATCCAAAGCCAAAAAAACATGCTCCACATCTTCATGAGTTTCTCCAATATCTTGACTTATAGAATTTTCATTGAATTATTTTAAAGGATCTAGAACACTTTCATCTCTAACAGAATAATCCTTTGAAATCTCAATCATTTTGCACATGTTATTCTCAATGTTGCTACAAGAAACACCTTTGTTTAGATTATTGAAATCATAAACAAGTTGACATATTTGGGTTTTACAAAGACTTAATAAATGAATTTATATCTCCCATGTGCATTTCAATACTGTCAAGTCTTTCTTTTTGAAAGTGAACCTTGCCCGACTTTCTGTCATAAACGTACTCAAGAGATCTTCAAGTGAAGACCTCTTTTCAATTGGTTGGGGTTGATAATTAGTATATGGGTTCATGATATTTCTCAGATTTCCATAGAAAAAATTCTCATGATTCGTCAACCCTGGATGAGAGTGTGTTGGTAGGTTGTATCCATGATAGTTGTTATCGCCCCAATGGTTCACACTGTGCATCTCTTCTTTGGTTTGGTCTACATCCATGTATGACCCAATCACAAAAGATGACTCTGTTGTAATTGAAGCTCCCAGTGATGGTGAATTGGCTATTACTAACAAGTAAGTTAGAGGTGATACCTGTATAGTGAAGGCTATGATGGATCTACCTCAGAACAACTAGTGACTTTTCTTACCAATTTATGTTCATTGGACCATTGGAAACTATTGTATGCCATGTCTCTAGGTTAACAAATTTTGCAAGAATTGTCAATAGACCAAAATAATTGAACCAAATAACAATAAAAGAAAAGAAAAGAGAAATTAGAGTGCAACATAGAAAAAAAATTCCAAATTAAAGCTAGGATTATTTGTTTACAATATTAGTGAATAATCAAAATAAAGCCAATCCCCAGCAATGACACAAAAAACTTATTTGTTGCAAACTATACTGCAAATGCACAATGTCAAGTTTTATAGTATAATAGTGAGTGAGTATTATCTCCATAGGGATTGGATATTTCAATTGTTCACTACCTATTACAATAAATAATCTCAATTTTAATTGGAAAACTCAAATAACAAGAATTTAAATAATAAATAGAAATAGATAGGTTTTTGGTGGAAAGAAATCAAGGTATAGAAGCATCTAGAGGATTGACTTCATTTGTGCATTAATTATGGTTTCTTCAACTTATTATGTATTGATTGTTTTTATCAATTTATAGATTAAGAATCCCAATACACTTAACCTCCTCTCCCAAGTGCCAAGCTAAGTATTTATTCTCAATATCCTAATTTTGATATCCCTATATTGGAATATTAAGAATGCATTAAGATTTATGGTTCCTTTGAATATTCTCACATAACCTAGAAGCTTTCCCAAATCATCTAGCATTACATGTCATGATGTTTAGATACCATTTAGAATTACCTATCCTGAGTGTCAAATCCTAAATGCAACACATTCAATAATTGGCCAATAGATTGAAAGCATTAATCACATAACATCACAAATAAATCAATAAAATATAATCAAGAGTGCAGCTCATTGTTTAAATCATGACTTCAACACAAGATTCATCACTCCTTTAGAAGGAGGAGTTTAGCGGCTCATAATGGAATAAGAATCCATAAAATATTCATCTAAAATTACCAAAATTTGAATCCCAACTTTAGTCCAAGATACAAATGATAAATGAAATGAAAAACACTAAGATGATGAGGATTAAGGTGGTAGCAAAATTCCCTATTTGGATTGAAATTCAACTTGAATCTTCCTTCAAAAGCCTTTCCAAAAGCACTTTTCTTTATCCTCTTTCAAGCCTCCAAAACCACCTTCATGACCCTCCAACGCGCCCCCTTAACCTCCCTTAAAATTCCTTTATATAGAACACTTATTAGGGTTAGGGAACATTCACATGTACTACACTATTTGTACTGATGTTGCAACATCAGATTTGGATATTGCGGCATCCTCCTTGTTGTAAACAAACACTTTGCCTTCATTTGGTTTGATGTCACAGCACCAAAATTTGATGCCGCAGACTAGCTTAGAGACATAGGTTCACCATTTTAGCCATAACTTCATCACACAAACTTGTAATCATATGATTCTTGATGCATTGGAAATCTAGTTTAAAGGTCTACAACTTTCATATTGACTATAGTTTCCAAATCGTCTTGGATCGGTTCCAAAATAGGACAATGAGTGACACCATGTTTTGCACATATGAAGCTGGACTGAAGTCTAAGATAGTTATAGTATTTATTCTTAACATCTAAGTTTCCATTATTAATGATTTTTTGGATATCTAACTTGAAGGGCTAAAACTTCTATGTTGAACACTTTTTCTGACTGCATCTCCAACGATACCAAAAATGTCTTCAAAGTGATGGTAAAACTCAGCTCTGCCGAAAGATTTTCTTTGCAATCTTGTGGATGTCATAGCATCACTTTTCTATTGACCACATTACAAGCCAAATGTATTGAATGTAGCAGCATCTAGATTGGATGCTGCGACATCTCATTACTACCACTTATTTTTTCATTTTCCAGCCATATCTTCATCATCCAAGCATCCTTGTTTTGTTCCTTTTTCTTCATTGATGTTTTCCATATTTTGTTTCTTTTTTGTGCATTCATGTGCCTTCAACCAAACACATAAATAAAAACCATAAACAAACTAAGAATAACTCAAGAACACATCAAAAGTTAGCTCAAATAGATATGATATAAGTGAATAAAATTCACTTATCAAATTCCCCCAAACTTACTCATTGGCTTGTCCTCAAGCAAAACACAAATAAAAAATTTCTAAAAGAAATATAACCACAACATTGATCAAATTCATTATCCATAGACCTTAAGAGGATCAAGATATCTTAGAAGGAAATGTCGAAATATCATTCATGTCTAGAATTCTATCCTGAATATCATCCTTTCTACCTTCAATGGTGCATATGCGAAGAGTTATAGCTATTCTAATTTACATTACTTCATACTTAGATTAATTTATGCAACTAAGTAAAACATATTCAATGCAAAACCTATGAATTAACATTTAAGGAGAGACTACACTACATATACTTATGATTTTTTACTTTTTTTTCTTTCCTTCTTAACTCTCCTTATATTTTTTTTGTGGGCAGTACTACTATCACACACTTCAAAATTATCTTCTTTAGTATTCTTGGAATGTGATTCCCCTAAATTTTGGATGATAGTTTGTTGGTAGATTATATCCATGATAGTTGTTATTGCCCCAATGGTTCACACTATGCATCTCTTCTTTGTTTGGTCTACATCCATGCATGATCCAATCACAAAAGATGACTATCCTGTAATTGAAGCTCCCATTGATGTTGAATGGCTATTACTAACTAGTAAGTTAAAGATGATAACCATGCAATGACAACTGTGAATGGATCCACATCAAAACAACTAGTGACATTTCTTACCAATTTATGTTCATTGGGCCATTGGAAACTATTCTATGCCATGTATCCAGGTTGAGAGATTTTGCATGAACTGTCAAGAGGCCAAAATAAATTTAATAAAATAACAATAAAAGAAAAGAAAAGAGAAATTAGAGTAAAATATAGATAGAAAAATTCTAAATTAAAGCTAGTATTATCTATTTACAATACTAGTTAATAATCAAAATAATGTCAATCCCTGACAATGATGCCAAAAACTTGTTTGCTGCAAACTATACTGCAAGTGCACGACATCAAGTTTTTAGTATAATAATGAGTGAGTATCGTCTCCACAGAGATTGGATATTTCAATTTTCATTAGATATTCCAATAAATAATCTAAATTTATTAGGAAAAATCAAATAACAGGAATTTAAATAAGAAATAGAAATAGATAGGTTTTTGGTGGAAAGAAATCAAGGTATAGAAGCATCTTGAGGATCGACTTCACTTGTGCTTCAATCATGGTTTCTTCAACTTATTATTTATTGAGTTTTTTACCTCCTCTCCTGAGTGCGAAGCTAAGTATTTATTCTCAATATCCCAATTTTGATATCCTATAAAAATTAAAATATTAAGAATGCATTAAGATATATGGTTCCTTCGAATTATTCACAGATAACCTGAAAGCTTTCCCAAGTCATTTAGCATTACATGTCATGATGTTTAGATCCTATTCACAATTACCTCTCTTGAGTGTCAAATCGTAAATGCAATATCAATTAATAATTGGCCAATCGATTGTAAGCATTAATCACCCAACATCACAAATATATCATTAAATTATACTCAATAGCATAGCTCATTGTTAAAACCATGACTTCACCAAAAGATTCATCACTCCATTAGAATTAGGACTTTAGTTGCTCATAATGGAACAAGAATCCATAAAATATTCATCCAACATTATCAAAATTCGAATCTCAATTTTAATACAAGAAACAAATGATAAATGAAATGAAAAACACTAAGACGATAAGGATTAAAGAGGTAACAAAATCTTCCCCTAGATGCTTTGCTTAAAATTCAACTTGAATCTTCCTTCAAAAGCCTTTCCAAAAGTCCTCTTTTGAGCCTCCAAAACTACCTTCATAACCCTCCAAGGCGCCCACTTAACCTTCCTTTAAATTCCTTTATATAGCACACTTATTAGGGTTAGGGAACATTCTCATGTGTTACACTATTTGTACTAATGTCGTGGCATCAGATTTGGATACTGAGGCATCCTCCTTCCTAGAAACAAACACTTTGCCATAGTCTGGTTTGAAGTTGCGACACCAAAATTTGATTGCGTGGACTTTCCAAGAGACACAGTTTCACTATTTTAGCCATAACTTCATCACACAACCTTATAATCATATGATTTTGATGCATTGGAAATCTAGTTTAAAGGTCTACAACTTTCATATTGACTATAGTTTCCAAATCGTCTTGAGTCAGTTCCAAAATAGGACTACGAGTAACACCATTTTTTGCACATCTAAAGCTGGATTGAAGTTTAAGATAGTTATAGTATTTATTCTTAAAATCTAAGTTTGATCTCCAAATCCCGTGATTAATGATTTTTTGGATATTGACTTGAAGGGCTAAAACTTCTATGTTAAACACTTTTACTGACTCCATCTCCAATGATACCAAAAATGTCTTCAAAGTGATTATAAAACTCAGCTTTGCCAAAACATTTTCTTTAAAATCTTGTGGATGCCATGGCATCACTTTTCTATCGGCCACATTACAAGCCAGTCATCTTGAATGTAGCGGCATCTAGATTGGATGTTGCGGCATCTCATTACTGCCACTTATTTTTTTCATTTTTCACCCACATCTTCATCATCCAAGCATCCTTGTTTTGTTCCTTTTTCTTCATTGATGTTTGCCATTTTTTGTTTCCTTTTTTGTGCATTCATGTGCCTACAACCAAACACACAAATAAAAACCATAAACAAACCAAGAATAACTCAAGAACACATCAAAAGTTAGCTCAAAAAGATATGATATAAGTGAATAAAATCATTTATATAATTCCCCCAAACTTACTCACTTGCCCATCCTCATGCAAAAGACAAAGAACAAACTTCTAAAAGAAATATAACCACAACATTGATCAAATTCATTATGCACAGAACTCAAGAAGATCAACATTTCTTAGAAGGAAATGTTGAAATATCATAGATGTCTAGAATTCTATCCTAAATATGTTCCTTTCTACCTTCAATTCCTTGGTGCATATGTAAAGAGTTATAGCCATTCCAATTTACATCGCTTCATACTTAGAT
>JAYJMB010001151.1:0-40699 GCA_036873735.1 Pouteria campechiana
TATATATATCTTAGCTTCTCTATGATAGGAAGCAACTTTTGCATGTTTTCTCTCGGTTTACTAAACAATTTTTTAACATCTAACTCTTATGAGGCTCTAGTTGCTTTTAATAGCTATGGGTATCCTTCGAAGCAAATCTGATTGAAACTGTCTTCTTCTCATACTTTTCTATCAAAAGACGTAGCATATCGTTTAATGAGTGTAGTTAAATAGCTTTTATGAAGAAGGTTATTTAGTAAAAGTTGTTCCTCGAAAATCCTTCTCATATTCTCAAAAGTTCTTCCTAGAAAACATTTTTATGCTGAACTCTTTCTGAAAAGCAATGTCGGGGCCTCTTTTTGCCTTTGCTTTGCTATTTTATTTTTAGAAATATATTTTCAGATCTTGATTTCTTAATTAGCAACCGGAAAAGTTTAATTTAGAAAAGCATTTTTAATTTATGTTTTTATTCTCAAAAATGCCTAATAAGTTTGTAATCATACAATTCTTAAAATTCCTAATTTTAGCTTTACAATTCTTAAAAGGCACTTCGAAATTATGATAATGATCAAATGTAATTAGTTTTATGGAAATTTCTATGGGACCATTAGGGATGACTGAGTGAAATTCGATACAATCATGCTTCACGGTTCTAATTTCGTTAGAAAGGTAAACACCATCCTCATATAAGAATTAGTTACCCCCACGAAATTAGAATCATTCAAGAGTAAATAAGTATCTTTCTTTTAAAATTCTCCATCGCTTGTATGACCTTTAACTTCGTAATCGTACATTCATGTCTTTGAAAGTCTTCCTCGAAACACACGGATATCGTTTTATAAAATTTTATGCAATTCCAATATTTCGATAGATTGATTTAATTAATTCTCATATTCTACATATAATTTTATACAATATATGAGAATGAGCCAAAAACAATATATCGTTTTATAATTCACACATGATTTTGATTGAGGTGATCTCAATTATTTTAATTAAATCCATAATGAGCCAAAAACAAAGAATTTCCACGGAAGCCTTTCATTAGATCATTACCATTGAAATAATTACCTTTAGATCCTACAGCTTTGGAGATTTACTTAGCTCAAGAGTATGTATGCTATTGAAGGCAGTAAAATCAGGAATCGGCATATACAGGAGGCTCCAGTTTCTTGGGCTGTATACGCTATTGTTGTCTGCCATAACCCCCCTCCCCCCCCGTCCCTCATCTACTTCAATCCGAACCTTACTGAAGATTGATTTTGTGCTCCAGTTGAGGTTGATAAACGACGATCCTGACTTTCGGTTACTGAATTTGGATGCTTTTGTTTCCTACCTTCCTAAAAAAGGAGACGTGTTTGGCCGTAAGTGAATGTTATGGATGCCAGCAGAAGCATTTGTTTTATGAGAGGTGTAGCTATATTTTTGGGCTGTAAATGGACGGATGGGGGATCTCAGAAGCGTGCTTTTGGGTAAGCATTTGAATCAACAACCTTACCAAAATAAAGATATTATCCACTTATGCTTTTCAAAATTCAAAAATTCTTATATTAATCAGACATGCTTTTAAGCAACCTAATCTACAACTGTTAAACCAGACAAAACTTGTACACGTCAGCCTACCCAACAAGGTGTTGTTTTTTCTAATTCATGGGATTATGCCCTTGAGCTTTTTATGTAAATGTTCAAGGCCAAATTACATTCTTAACATGTTGAAAAGGGGAGTATAGGCCTCCTTTTATTGACATGACTTGTAACTATCTTAACCATCCTTCTTTTTTTATATAATAAATTATATTTTTAATCATTATCCTTTATTTTTTATTTAAAAAAGATGGTTTATTTTATCTTTATTTAAGTTATTACAATATTTCCTTAGTTTTCTTCTTCTTTTCCACCTCCTTTCTCAATTTTAAAGGAAGATTTGAGTGATATTAGAGATTTTTGTAAGGAGAGCAGCTCATTCTGATTTAAGAAGATAAATTTGAGAGAGTGTGAGGTTGTCTGAATAAAAAGCCTCAAAAGAAGATAATGGAAGTAATAATCAAAAAGACAAGAAGAAGATGTCATTGAGGTTCACGAGGTGGGTGTTTGGCATGGGCCGTCTTCGTTTGGAGCGATTCACTTGTTGGAGATGCTTTTGTCTGTCTTTTGTTTTGCCAGTTTTCTATTTTAGTGTGGCCCACCCTAAGATGGATCACAAAAAGCAATCTTGCTTTTTGAGCCTGTCACAAAATCATCAGCATTCTCCAACATGAAATGCCAAACCACCCCACTACTTTGCCTGGCTGACGCTTTTTTTTATGCTCCTGCTGAAGCTAGCTCTGAATAAGCTGGCGCATCCAACTGGTGTTCGCAATCCTCACCTCAATTCTGCCTGTTTTTGCAGAAAGATGATCAAATATTCTCTATTTTTACCATCCGATCCAATCATTTTCTGGCATTCCAACAGTCAACTTGATGTATAAATTAAGAATACATTATTTCAATGATTTGGTTTTAGCTGAGTTAAATCCGCATTTTTAAATAGTGAGAGAGTTTCAGGCTGGCTGTTCAGGTTGGCAGTATCCAAAACTATGATTTGCACATGAACAGAAAATGCGGTCCCCAAGCTGAATTTATGCAATCTGAGCATTTCATATGGAGAGGGACGTCCTTCCAAGTTAGTAGGAAAGTCATCGTAGACTGGGACACCAGGTTGGTAGCTTGCTTGCATTAGAAACATGGGTTTCTCTAAAACATGCTGCTAGCTAATATGTTCCGTTTTTACAAATTAGACACCTTTAAATTTTGTATAATTATAAATTAGATACTCTTATTTGCATATTTACGAACTAAATCTTCCAAGTCACTAAACGTCGTAGAATCAACTCGTCAATTGACAGACCCTAATGGAGATCTTCCTACTTGTAAATTAAACCCTCTAAATTTTACACCTGTGTTTCAAACTCTACCGATCAATCTTCGTCAGTTAATCAAACCTATTTTGCAACATTTTGCAACTTAGAAATCTATTTTACAAATACACAAATAAGAAAGTTTCGTTTATAATCAGGCAAGTTAAAAGGTCTATTTTACAAATCTCTTTTCCTACAAATATATATATATATATATATCCTGAATCCATATTTTCCTGTTTATATATGTTTTCTCCAGAACGCATGCACGCCTGCTGTAAAGTAATACCCAACTAGAGTTTTCTTCAACAGTGGCATGCTTATTCAAATTGTCAGCACATTTGCAAGGTCTAATTTCAAAATCAACGTTGAAGGGAAAAAATATATAAAAGAGACTAAGAAAAGCCATCCGGTTTAAACACTGGCAGAAAACAGTCGGGTTAGAGCTTGAAAACCAGTCGGGACAACCATAAAAAAGAAGGCAGGAAAACCATATGAATCAGCTGTTCAGATAGGTGGTGCCTGGTCTGAATCGAATCAATGGCTGCAATAGGGTGTAGCTTATCATCATGGTCACTAGTTTCTAACTGAAGACTAGTTCCCGATTTATAGCTGTTTTGTTTAAACTTGAAACTAGTTCAGATTGTTTGAATCTTCTTTTCTTTAGACTGGTTTAAACCACACCTCATTAACTGGTTCGATTGACCACCCAGCCCTTAATGCATGGCTTTCGAGAGGACCCAACATGGGGGCTCATACGATGTTCCGCACAGCCAGCTTCAATTAACACAGCAAATTGCATACCCACTTGCCACAATTTGCCATTGACTAAAGGGGTATTTCACTGCGTCAAAGCTTTTGTTTGGTCTTGAACAATCTACCAAAGTGGGAACTGGGAACCCTTATGACAGCAAACAAGGATAAACATTTCCAAGGAATCTGAACCAAAACCTCTTAGTTTTAAGTGACAAAGAAAGGATTCCTAGTTTGGGAATATGGTTAGAGGACTAGCTTGAAATTCTCTGCTGCGCTGGTAAACATGATAATGACACATTCCCAGCATGGAAATATGGTTAGAGGCATGAAAATACCTTGATAAATGGGCAATTCGGCTGTGACCCAGGGAAGCTACATTAACAGAGAACCCTACTTGCAGTATTTAGTAGGAAATATGCAGGTTAGGTGAATTTGCAGGAGTATAATATTTCTTCCATTGCCCAATCTTGAAAAAACTAGCAGCCACTGAAATCAAAATATGAGCTACTGATTAACTATTTCTATAATTCCAACATGACAGTGTTACAAAAGCTTGTCATGAGCTGTATAAATTTGTCAGGCAAAAACTATGGCTGCCAAAACTACAATCATAAACAACAACAGCTGTTCTGGACAAGAAAGGAAAATTTACAGTAGAGAGCTTCCTCCTTCAGCATCAAGCTGCCTTAATGAAGTTATCAAATGGCCTAGTAGGAGGCAGTCTCAGAGTCGGCCATAGCTCCATCGGGGAGGCAAGAGCTTCCTCCTTCAGCATCCTGCTGCCTTGAGGAAGTTATCAAATGGGCTAGCAGGAGGCAATCTCAGAGTCGGCCATGGCTCTATCAAAGAGGCACCTTCCACTGTATGCCTGTCACAGCCGTTCATCTGCGCCAACATAGCAAAAGACATTCCATTGAGAAAACAAAAGCAGGGGCTTGGTGAGATAACACATTTAGATGAATAATTAGTCTTGTATGTGACATGAATCATATTTGCATTTTGTTTGCCTATCTAGTACCAACAGTGCAAGGATTTGGCTTCATCCGACTATTAAATTGTGGAACCTAGAGTAATATATTCCCAATTCAAACATTCTATCAATTTCAATCTTGCACCTTACAATTGCCATATGCTTTTTTCCTTCTTCATACAACATTGTTCAAATAGCAATGATATAAGCATTTCCAGATCAACAAAATAGGTAATAGAGGTTTGCCAATGCCCAACAGCATTTAAGATAAGAAGATTCTTACTTTCAAATCCAGGCTCATTCTCAATACACATTCCAGTGGACCAAAGCATCCAGAGAAAAAAACTTCTGAATATGCCCCATCTACATTGGGTCCACCAGATCAATGGTCCAGAGCAGTAGACAACAGGCCCATCTATACAAAATTGATGGATTGGAACACCATTGGCATCCTCATGCATCAGGTATTTCCACAAAAGATAATAAGAGGGATCATGTTACAGCATCTTATCTGTTTAAGCCACACCTTTTCAACAGGTGATTGCTCATCCGCAGGTAGAGTCAGGAGCAGCTTATCCACCGTCGAATCATAAGTCAACCAACTTGACAGCTTCCGTCTTGTCCCCATGCCAAGGGCCTCACACTGGCTAGCCATTGTGCTATATGAGAGTGGAGAGGTTGAGACAGATGCACCAGCAACCTGACCTGCTACCTCCAGTGCCTGGTGATTACACGCATCAACATTATTTTAAAACAGAACGAAAAAATTTTAATCACAAAGAAATACAGAGGAATTGTCAATAGACGTGCACCCACAGCTAACAACTATAAGACGATGAGAAAGTCAGAAACACATGCAAGGGATCTAGAATGTTGATCAGATGGACAGCACATAAGTTTGGAGGTATGATCGAGGGATGGATAATAAAGAAACAAGCATCCAACATATGAGATCATGCACAAGATAGTTATCATTTTGTAAACTGGGAATTTTTGGGGCAGTTGTGAGCCTCATTGTGTCAACAGTTGGTACAATGCGTCCCATGAGTAAAAAACAGAGCACATCAGAAAACTAGTAAAACTTGGCATTCAACACACTTCAACCAAGTGTTGAAGAGAGAGGTTACCGATTCAAGTAGCTGCCCAACACTAATTATGTGTGAAACTGATGGAGAAGCTGGAATTTTGGCAACAAACTGAGGGAAATCAGCAGCTGATGATTCACTGACTATATCCTCCTCAATTGATGAGCTTGGTGGAAAATCCTGTAAACAAAAGAATCCATCATCTGTTCTACAGCATGTTTTCTTCACACGAAAACCCTCACCAAGTCATTCAATTCTTATATGAGTCAGACATTCCCAAGTCAAGAGGTCAATTGCTAAGTCGGAAGAGCTTGGCATATTTTGGATCTAACATGTAGTTTTGAATATGAAAAGAGATAGGAAGAGATTAAGTTCAATTTGACTTGGGCAAGTTAGAATTCCCTGCTTCGAATCCCCTGGTGACTTCTGGTGTAAGCAAATGATGCATACCTCATCAAAGGAAAGTGGTCTCCTAGAAACGCTGGTTGCCTGGATGTGGTCCAAATCTAGGATTTTCTGTGGGCCAAACACTAATGCATCATCAGGTGTAAATATCTCTGACAGTTGCTTAGCCAAGTCATCTTTATCCATCTAAAGAAAGGAGCATATTAGTCAAAACAGCAAATGCACCATGTTACACATGCAAAATTTGGAATATGGTCTAGTTTTATAATGTTAAACCTTAAGCGATGTACAGATTCCTTCGACTATGACATCTACTAGTGCCTTCTCAGTCTCATGAGTTTTCTTCTGCAGTTCAAAGAGTGAGCACATTGCAGCCTCTTGATCAGCAGTAGAGCCATATTCTCCCAGCTCGACTTGAGGCTTTACATACAGTTGCAAGTCATCACCAATGCTCATATATGGATCAACCTGCAATTAAATTTTTTCACTTCTATTATTTTCAAATGAGAATGGAAGAAAAGCCATCATAAACCAAGTATATAGATAAAAGATGTAAATGAATCTGAACAACAGTAGAAGGTATTTCTTCAACTTTTGTAAATGTTCAATAATTCACAATTCTTAGTTTCCTAAAGGAAAATACAAGTGGTTTAACTTTAAACTTTAAAGTAGCCCCAAAATGCCCAGTTAATACTGATGGGAATTCCTCCTTGAAGGATTGAAGCACTGCATTGATATTCAAGATTATCAATACCAGGGGGCCATTCAAAATGACCTCGGAAGTTATACAATGTACCTACCCAGATATGCACAGCTACTTGTACCATGAGACCTACATAAAGATTGAGGCATCATTATGTTCTCACTTATTGGCAGTAGAGAACAATCAAACATGCAGCTTCCTAGACAATGAATTTGTTGATCATAATAAACATTCTGATTATGAGATTTCATCCCCTCCAAAACTATCCTTCTTTGAAAATCTTGCTAATTTTTCCCTTTTTGCTACATGTGTAATTGACATTTCAAATCAAATCATTGGCAATGGAAGCCTATGCAATCCAAGTAGGGGCAGAACTTTGTAGTTTCGCAATAATTTCAGAAAGTTAGGCAGATTGACATGAATGTTTCCAAATGAAGACGTCGCTAAAACGCCAGAACATTGCATGCGCATAAATATTGGAAACATGACGAAAGAATAACAATTTCAAGTTTTAGAATTGAGATGCAATTGTAGGAAAATTATAATGGACATAACTAAGAAAATTCCATAGAAGCAAACAAGAGATAACAGGGAAGACAGGATTGAGGACCATAATGAAACAGATATGGGCAATGAGAGGAATCTTTATGAGGATTAGAAGGGCCGAGAACAGTGCAGGAAGAAGATTTACAAGGGTGGTATTCAGGAATATGAAAAATGGCTTATCTAAAGCAATTAGAGCCTTGATATGAGAGGCAAAACAGGATTCACTTGAAGCTTACCATTCAAACCACACACGCACACACAGAGCAAGAAACTCTAGCAACCAAACCCTAGCAGCTCCAGCCCCTCCATCCCCAAAAAGAAACAACTGTCCAGTGACCCAAACAGCCAAACCCACAACATCATTCAAAGAGGACAACCAGAGGTCTATTTTTCCTGATGTCTTCTACTCCTCTGATGAGAGGCATACAAATTCCAGCATGCCCTTCAGTGACTGTGTACATTTTCTTCTTTCTCTCCATTTTCCCCCTTTTTCTGGCCTTTTTTCAAATGTATGGGCCTTCTGGCTACTATGTTCCTCCGTTGATTTATCTTGAAATGCTGATTTGTAATGTTTGATTTGTTTAAAAAAAATGATAGAGATATTTGAGTAATTTGTATTATTTTGTACCTTGTATGCAATTTAAAAGAAGAAGAAGAAGAAGAAGAAGAAGAAGAAGAAGAAGAAGAAGAGGGGAGAGAGAGAGAGAGAGAGAGAGAGAGAGAGAGAGACGGATGAGAATCAATCTATCCCCACTACGATAATTTTTTTAAAAGAATATCATTACAACCGTGCCATTTTGTTTCATTGATTTATATATTATGTTTCCACTGGTCTAAGGATTATATCATGTCTTATATATAATATATAATTATTGTATTCATATTAGTTAATTTTTAATATTCATATAACCATAAACAGTGTTCATAATTCGATATTGGGAGATGGCTGAGTAATTAATGCATAGGAAACTGATATTTTCGTCTATTTTAGACTTTATCAATAATATCAGATATCTCAATAATATCTTCAATTTATCAATAATATCAAAGATATTATCTTTTTTTATAAATTATCACAGAACCCCTTCAACAATTTCTTTATTTCTTCTCAAATAGCTGTGATAACCTTCCTCCATTAGTCAACAAGTAATGGCATTTAAATTAATGTTTTAATTTAAATGCATATTTTTGTTTATTTTAATTTATTATGGAGTTTAGATGAAATTTTTTATTTTTCTCCATTTTTTTATTTTTCTATTTTACCAAAAAATTTTCCCAATAAAACAATATTATCTCCAATAAAAATGATAATATCTCTTTTGGGACAACAAATATATCCTTAATTACAGATAATTGATTTCAAAATTATAAAAAAATTCTTAATCATAATTAGATAATGCTAACATCATAGTCCAAGCTGATTTGAAATAGCAGTTCAACTGATTTGAACCTAACCGGGTGATTGATTGATTCAATTACTGATTCAGTTCTAATAACATTTGGCCCAAACAGATACTATAATGTCATGATGATAATATCAGTATCTTAAATATATCCATAGGATAGGATTTCATAATTGAGTATTTTCTAAAAGTGCTAAGTCCATGGTGGACCAAGATTCTGGAGTGCCAATCTTGTATATTAATTCCATGTGGGAGTCATGTCTTCCATCCATGATGGATGAACTTGACGAAAAGGTATTCAATTTGAATTGAAATACAAAGTCAAGGACTCAAGATTTATGGAAAAATCATTTTTCCAAGATGCTAGCTTTTAATCAAATTTATCATGAAGTTAAAGAACTTTCCCAGCACTAAAGCTGTGGCACTTGACTCATAGTCCCATTATGAAGAATTTGGCACTCCTCAATGCAAACTTGTGCAAAGAAAGCAACATACATGATAAGCAAATGGGAGAGAATACATGAATTCTTGAACTATATAAACTCTCTATGAATCCTCTTGCTCTTGTTGTTGCAAATGATGCTCCTCCATCCTTTAAGTAGAGAAATCCAATAACCTTCTAGTCTATACATGTATAGTTGAAACCATGCTATTGACATTCATCTAGCAGCTAACAATTTTTTTCAGAATTATCATCCTTCCCTACATTCCAAGACTAGAATATATCCAAAATCTTCTCCATATTTCTGCATACATAACAACCAGAATATTCCAAATCTTCCATACATATCTACACAGCAGTATTCTATACACTTCTAACTCTTCCTATGTACTTCCGCAATATTCTAGATACTTTAAAACACTTTATAATCCACTATACAAAATTACCTCCACTGTATATGCTATATCAAATATATCAGAATTGGTTAATTCCCATAGCATGCATAACAAGTTGCCTCATTCCCAAGCTAATGAACACAAACAAGAGTATCCACATGGAATGGGGCTTAATAAATGAACCCCACCACTAATCAAGAGATCAAAACAACAATGAAGCAAAGGTCAAGGACTGGATAAAGTAAAGGCAGTAGCCAGCCACATCTTGATATATGAAAACTAGGAATAATCTCCATTTTGCACATAGAATTTAATAAGGCATTTGGACTTTTGGTGTAAGTAGTACTGCATTGTTTGGCAGTTATAATAGACGAAAAATAAATAAACAAAAAGAAAGTTTAAAAATCAAGGCTCTAAGCTTCAATACACAGAGCACTCATTCATAATCCATGGCTGAATGAGAAAATAAGTAGCACAAAGGCTCTAAGCTCTAAACAGAATATGGAAACCAGATATTGTCCTCCCATTTAACCCACAGGAAATCAGAGTGATTGCCTCCATTCTTATTCAAGGACACTATAATTTTATGACAAAATAAATTGACTGGAAATTTTCCTTAAAAAGACGACCATCGAAGTACAGAAAATTTTCAGAAAATGTTAATGTAGGTCCCAGCTTCAAACCATAGAGGTGTTGCTTACCTTTCAAACAAAAAAAAGGATGGGGTTACTGGATGTGATACTAAATTATCATTGTCTTCGGCCAAATCTCATGGTAAAATCTAGAAGCTTCCACCTACTAAAGAATCACAAGATGAAGTTTTATGATCTCTGTCAGTTTAGTTCAAGATAGAAGTTTGTCATAAGCCTTTTCATCATAGATGGAGATGAAAGGAAAAGCAACCGTTCAATTTTACTCTGCACTTTATATTGTCAACCTGTGGACTACTGTGTACACTTCCATTTTCACATATCAAGGGGCCTTGCACAGGATTATTTGCAAGATTCTCCACTTGGCGACACTGCTGGCTTTCATCATGCTTAAGATGCAATGGTCTTACTACTGCACCCCACCGTTTACACTTGAAATCATTCTCAAAGATACTGACACCCCAAATCAATTGTTGCTTTGTTCATTCTTTCCTTCTATTTTAGAAATTTGGCCATGTAGGGAACAAATTTTGCATGCATGTGTCAGTGCAGGTGAGGCTTATATGAATAGGATTAAGCAAAAAGACTCACATCGCCATAAGATAATGATTTGAGAAAATCAGTCAGCTGAGGTATGTGATAGCTTTTTGCTGCAAACATTAGCATGGCCAGTGCCAAGGAAAATACTGATCTTCGGGATGATGGGGACAATGTTCCTGCCAAACGGGTAAGACATCAGAAATTTCTCCTGAACCTCTCTCAGTTATGATAGAAAATCTTTATGGTAGAAAGCTCTATAAACAAATCAATAGTGTATCAACTTTAGGAAGCTATAATATTTTTACATAACCACAAGCAAATTCACATACCATTAGGATCGATGGATGCATTCCTGAGAGACAAAGGAAGCTGAAAGAAGCGGACTATGATGTTTTGATTTGAATTCTGCAGGAAAATTGAAGGCGATGAGTATATCTAGATAGATTCCATCATTCACAAAAGTACTGTGAAACTTTAAGAATCAAGCACGAATGAGCATGACTCAATCAAACTTCCTGAAAGCATTGAAGGGATCTAGTACATGGAAAAAAATGACAAGTGTTAAGGAATAATAAACTTTGTAAATATAAGGTCATTATGTAAGGGATCAGTTTGTAGTTTTGGCATTCTGTTTGTTTTTATCAGGTAGGAGTAGCCCCAATGGTTCCCTCCCACTGAGCTCTCTCTTTTTCAAAATTCTACTCTCATTCTTTCCCTCTCCTCTTTTATCATCTGAAACTTCAAAAATAGGTTCAGGCACCTGAGATCACCACTAAGGAAATGCACACCTAAGCTCTACAAGCAGACAAATCCGTCAATCATGAATATATAAGACCATCTGAATGAATAATCCCCTAAGCTCTGCAAGCAGACAAATTAGTCAATCATGAATATATAAGACCATCTGAATGAACAATCCCCCAAGCTCTACAAGCAGGCAAATTAGTCAATCATGAATATATAAGACCATCTGAATGAATAATCCCCACCAATTTGCCATTTTGAGGACTGATTGGAAACTTGAATTTGATTGGAATTGAATGAAATGGATAATAAATGATGTCAACAATATAGGGGATAATGTCAGCCATGAAATGGATAAGGTTAAGGTATATAGGAGGTACTGATTGAAAATATAGGTAATAATGGCAAAAATAGAGTTGTTATGGAAGGTGCATGTCAAATAAATGATTGGGAAATGGAATTTCCCAAAAAATTAAATTCATTCCAACAAATCCGAGTAGCCAGTCAAGCCCTTTATAACATTTGACCAACATGCCAAAAGATCCAGGAATAATGGAATAATATCTCAAGTTTAACTTCTTAAACCTTAGGATAATTACCATATCTCTAAAATGTTCCTATCTTGGTGGCTCTTACTTAGGTCCTAATGTCCCATACATTATAGTAGCCAACACTCTTGTTTATGGTGCAGGCTACACAAAGTGTCCAAGGAATTAAGTACTCTAAAAGCTCCAAAGCCTCTGGAATGAATCATCATACATCTTTGTTGTGCCTTGTCAAACCTAGTTGAGAACAGTAAAAGGAAAAGTAAAGTAAAACGATAACCAACAATTAGCCAAAACCTAAAATTTGGAAATCTATACCTCAGAACATAGAACTGCATCAAGTACGGTTATGAAGAAGGTTGAAAATGCAGATGGAAAAGTTCTTGAAATGTTACCTTCAGGTCTGAAGAAAGAAGCGTCAAGCTATATGAATGAGATATTGCTTCGAAGTTTGCAGGAAAATTATCAGGACGATTTGCCTGAATCCAGAAGGCAGAGAGTAACTGAGCTGTTTGATCCTCACTTAGCTTGACAATATTTGGCTCCTGAATCAGTCAACAAAAAGTTAGTTCTTGCATTGCAATTTGCATCAACATAGCCATCAAATCATAATTGGCAACTACAGTAAGTGATTAAATGCAGGCATGTTCTTATCTATTTTACATGCAATTTCATAGAAACCACATTAAGAATCTGGATAACCAAAATATGGGATCCATATGCACAGACAAACAACTGATGGAACCAAGTACATTTCTTAAAATAGTGGTGCATCAAGCAGTGAAGTTGAATATGACCAAATGACTAATGCCAATAAATAGAAAAGAAAAAACATGCTTACAACATCTGCTGAACTAGCGCAGCCAGTGGTCCTGTCAATGATAGAGCAACTAATTTTGAGGAAGTTGGGTGAACTTTTCCGAACCCATCCATGTTTCCGGTCTTCATCTACAATTTCCCTTTCCTTGCTATCATCGTGAGAATCATTTACAATCCTCTCTATTTTTACACTTTCTTTTTCACTCCGGAGCTTCTCGAGAAGAGCAGATGCCGAGGCAAATGCTGATGCTGTTTGTGACTGCCACCTTCTTGGCTCATAGTATGCTGACTGAGAGGAAGCAGACTCATGCCTTGGATGGCTACAAGTTGGAACAAGAAGAACAGAGAATATCCTATGTGCTCCCACACGTGCTTCAAAATCCGGATGCATCATAGTCTTAAGAAGTTGGAGGAGGAGTGCCTCGGGAAAGATCTACAGAGATTCAATAAAATGTAAAAATTGGATTTTTCATTGAGATATTAAAAAATCTCAAAAGATTCAAACATTACGAAAGAAAAATGAAACATAGTTATCTAAAAACATCAGTTCTGCATGTTCGAAGAAGTACGCTCACAACTGGACTGAACAAAGAATAAGGACATCCGTGTAATGAACTCACAACTAGCACAGGTTGTAAACCAATGATTGGAGCTTAGGCCAATAAGGAAAAAGCCCACCAATTATATGCTGAATTAACGAAGTTAAACAAGTCCAATCAAGGCAGGTTATTTTTAAGGCATTGAAGAATACCTCTTGCCAGCCTAAGAAGTTATTGGGAGTAAGGTCAAGTTGCAATCAAACCCAATCAAAAAGAAGCCAGAACAAAACAGAGGTTGCTGGATACAGATGTCATTGAGTTCCCCCACCATGGTTATAAACCCAGAATCCAACAGGCATTCAAAGGCTTTCTATTCATATTTATATTTACCTTATGTCTTTTATCCTAGAATCCAGGGATCATTCAAAGGGAGTTGTGTCTAGGTTTCACCTTCTTCCCTTGCCATGAATCTCTGCCACTTATTTTCAAATGAATAAACATGATTGACAACAACAATTCACAACATATAAATAATTCACATTAGAAGCATGGCTAAAATGGCCGTAGTAACTACAAGCCATTAAAAACAGAAACAAATAAGTCCACTTAATATAAAAGAATTACTAAATTCAACTAACCTGCTGTGAATATGACTGGATAGATGCTAACGAAATGATATGACCAAGAACCAACAAGGATTCAATAGTTGCTCTTGTAACAACTCCAACAGGTGGCAGCTTCTCCAAAGTTAACGCCATCAAATCAAATAATGGCCTTGCATCACCGATCTGATATATTTGAATTCAAACAAATCAGATTGGACAAGGTTGCATGATAATACCATGAACTTCAAATCAAAAAGTACTTTTCTGATCATTCACCTTCACCAAAAAGCATAGAATGAAATCGCATGTGACAACCTTAATGCATAGCCAAGCCATTTAAGAGTTGAAACTTTCCAAGTGCATGACCTGGCCAAAACATCAGGCCACTCCATTCACTAGTCGGATGGTGGACCGCACTAGAGCAAGTGGCAATTTTAGTAGCATCCATACCTCTTTTTTACCCCTCCAAAAAAAAAAAAAAAACACTGGTCCCCACAATGCATGACTCCCTTATTTTGCAACAGTTCAACAGACAAGAGGAGCCTGGTTCAGATATCCAACCCATATGGCAGGTTTTTAGGTTCTGCCATGTGATGCCAAGACTCACCTTTTGCTTTTCGTTTTGATCAGCATATCCACATGGAAGGGTCCATTCAATGCCCCACCCATCTGCTACAAGCATTCATGAAGTATATGCATTTTGAGGTGCACATGAGCTTACCAAAAACATTCACATGGTAAACCCATGATAGAGTAGTGGAATTTACACTAAATATAGAATCTATGAACTTCCCAGAATGGCTAACATTCAAGGCTGAGAGAACCAAAAAGCATGCAGAAAAGCATGCTTCAACAAACCATTAGAAATAAACATTTTTCTAGAGAGGAAAACACTTAAACTTACCCCCTTAACAATCTCTAATAAGCAATCTTCAATAGAATTTTGTAGCGAAATGTTCAGGTTTGACTCTTGTTGTCCTATTGATTCAGCTGCTGCCTGGAGACTTTTCCTCAAGTGCCTACACAGATCACTGACAACTCCAATTTCCACAACAACACCTTGAAACATTAGCTGCCGGGCCAAGGCAGTGGCAATGTGAATGATATCAGACTTAATCTGAGGATCATGCCCAACATTTTTATGATCCAGATGCCGAATGATAGCTGCCATAATAAATTGTTCATTCCCTGAAGAAGAAAAAGCAAGATAAAATATCATCCATAAGTTCAAAATTTCTCTTATTTTCACTTGAGGTCTCCCAAAGCCACAGTTATTGACCACTCCCAAAGACTGGTTTTGAAGAACACATAAGGGACAGCAGGTCCCAAGTATCTATCAACAGCTTGAGGGGAAAAGGTGTTTTATGGTATGTAATTTATCTCCATCATCTCCACCATAAAGTTAGCAGACACCCAGGAGAGACAAAATACAATCTGGTGGTTCCCATGGATAGAGTGCATGGTCAAAAATCATCAAGATTTGGCAAATAATATGATTCAGCAACCTGTTATTATTATTTTCATCCATTATGTAGTTTGTTTGCATGTGATGGTTGCATGTGCTCAGCATTTTGCTTGCAAGTTAAGGTTGGTCCCATCGCTGTCTTTCCAAATACACTGCAGACATCAGACCATCAGACCACCTTAGCACCTCCAGCTGTCTTAAAGATATTTCAAGTCTATGGAGAAACAAAGAGCTCCTCGGAAGAACAAAGAATGCATCAATTTACACCGAAGTATTAACTACTGTCCCACCAGTATCGATCATGAATTACACAAAATTAAATTTTACCAATCAGGTAGGCAACCAGCACTCAAAATGTGAGTTTCCAGACTAGACCCCACATTGCATGTTGAAATTATCACAAAAGAAGAGAAAGGAAAACAAAAGAAAGGGATAATTTTAGTCACCTGAGGTCTCAGACAGGTAAGATATATCTGACAGAATAAGCATAGCCAAACCCTGACGAGGAGTCCAGTGTCTTCCTTTATCAAAATACATGAACATTGGATCCAGTACCCGGCGCATTGTTGTACTTTCCTTGGCTAGTTCAACCATTTTCTGAATACAAATTTGTGCCCAGACTTTGGGTGTCTCAATCTCTTCACTGTGGTAAAACAGAGCCAAAAATAATCAGATATGCTGTGATGTTAATCTTAAATTCTGGAAAATCTCAAAATCAGTACAACACATAGATATTATTATACACCACAAAGAAAGATATTATAAGCGCGTATGGTGAATTGTAAGTTGATGTTTATATGCAAGAGCAAAGAAACATTAAACTTATGTTAGCATGAAGTCAAGGTTCCTAATTTCAGAACAGGTGAAAGATATCCGGGAAACATAAGTATTGCATCTGCACAGGGACAACACTCTCTGCCTATCTTACAAGATGTAATACCACAAAGCCAATGGAAACAGAACAGCTGTATCCAAGAATTCGGGATATGGGAGTATTAAAGATAAATTTTGCCAAAAGGCATTGAACAACTCTCTTTTTGTCCCATTTCCTCTTCTACAATGCTCCTCAACTTTATAATCTCCCACACCTTTACCTTCCTTCTCAGCTTCTCTAGCAAGAAGAGAATTGACTCCTTAATGTTACTTTCACTCCCAGCTCTTATGCTTCCACCCTGATTTTGGCCTCCAGTCTGCCCTCATGATTTGACACCCATCATTTAAAGAGGTACAATGATTTGGGGAGGACATTGAGGTATTCTCCTACTAACACAAATAGGAGTTGATTTTTGTCCATGTGTATGCTAGACTAGAGACCTCTACTTTAAGATATTTAGGATTAGGATAACTTCAGATTATAATGCAAAAGTTAAAAGAATCCCTCATTCTCCATCACATAAAAGCAGTGTTTGCAAAGCCAATGTAAATGGTGATGTTATCACAGATAAAAACGTCTTTGCATGGCAACAATAAATTTTCTGAAGAATTTTATAGATAATATTTGTTAGGGGTGAAAAACAGGAGCCAAACACCAACTACAGTAGTTGAAGCCCTTTCTCACCCATATTCTTCTTGTTTTTGTTTCAAAATCCATATTGGAACCTTCAGAAGTCATTTTTGACTCGCCTATTGAGAATTAAATTTTAAAAAATAAACATTTTCAATATCATTCATGGGTTTGGGGATAGACTATCTGTATGCTGATCAGCAGCACACGTGAAAAACAGCAATTTAATCCTCTTTCCTAAAAAGAATTTGACTTGAAATCTATGAGATGAAATCTACCTGTCTATGGAATCTAACTATGATTTTAGGTTTGTAGATTTTAGCGTGTTTTCTTTTCCAGGCTTGGGAAATATACCTGATTTGGGAAAATCATATAATTCAGCCCAAATTTACATAATTTGATAAATGAAAATTCTATTACGATAATAGATCAACCAAAAAACACAAATTTAGATTACTAATTTGCTAATTATTAGGGCATTGGTGAATTTAGGGGTGTTCCATAAAATCCCTACATCAATTTCTAGACCAAAACTGGTGATAATTAGTGAATGAAAATGATGCAATAGGTATATATGAATATAGATCTACATCAGAAACATTAGTAGATATAATATTTAATTAATTTTAATTAGAGTATACTAAATAATTTGGCCCAAATTAATTTAATAAGATGGATGAATGAAAGTTCCAATGTCTAATCCAGAATTTAATGGCATCAAGGAAAATTAGACCTAAACTTAGCCATTTATGTAAATATATGCAATTTGAAATTTTATCTACAATCAATTTTTTGCTAATACAATCTGATTGAATAAATAATTGGGGGAAAATGGGAAGCTGTTAACATTGATTTTAGGGAAATAGATAACATGAGTTGATTAATTATTTATTAGCGTTATTAATTAATAATGAAATGTAAATAATTAATAAAGAAAGAAATATTCTCACATTTTTAAATTCCTACCATATTTGGTATTCTTCATGACTTAACATATGACATTGGGCTCAATATAATACTTTTCCTTAGTAATATTTCTCTTCCCCTGTTTCCTATTGCATACATCTGTTGTGTATCTTGATAGTTCAGTAAATGTTGGCATTTAAAGTAATAGTTTTTATTAATTTATCATAAAGTTTTAATTTTTCTCCATTTTGTAAATTTTCAATTTTACCAGTAAAGTTCCCAATAAAAATGATATTATCTCAGATAAAAGCAATATTATTTGTTTGAATTTAAACTTAATAGTTGAAAGTGCTCCTGTACCACTTGTCCAATTTGTCTCCACAAATTCCTAATAATTATATTGCCTTGCCAAGTTACCTACAAGTAAACTCTGAGGAAACTACTACATAGAATTTGATTCATATGTAGAATTTAAAATTCCACTTACTGAAACAACCCATCTTGAGTGTCCCCCATGTGTTGACATGACATTTCTAGCCATTAAATATAGCAATGCAGGCTATCGGCACGTTTTACACCATGAGCCATCAAACAAACTAATAAATTCCAGTTCTTTCTAGCATGATAATTCATGAATATTTGGGTGGATCAGTCATGTTGGTTTGACATTTCTCTTTTTCATTTTTCTTTTCTTGATTAGGATCTAATATTTCATTGATACCCGAAGATGACGACCACAAGTAGTCTTTACATTTTCCCTTTGACTCGTACTTTAGGGGAAGAAGTGGACTCTAGGGGTACTACTAATTGAGTTGAGTAATTGAATTGTATCAATTGTTTAATAGATTGTTCTGTGAAACTAAAAAAAATTTAAAATTTAAAAAAAAATTCTTCACTTCCAAAATTCCACCAGAATCCAGTAATATATGAATCTTTCAGTGAAACAAAGATTTTAATGATTTGATTCCCATCTTCACACTTCCAAACTGAAATACACATGATTTGTGTCCCCCCTTACTGTTCAAAGAAAGGGGAAGCCATTCTGCTACCATGTGTAGAGATGTATTTTCTGTTGGAGGAGACAGACCCATGAAACTAATAAATGCAGTCAAAGCATATTGCCAGTGTTCCACCTTTGGTTTAACATTTTTATCATGTATTACATGGAAGTAATTGACATAAAATATCAAGGATAGTCAGTAGAAGTTAAACCATGTTGAGTTAACATGTATGATGGCACATGTGTAATTTTACAACCAAATTAAACATGCATTTGTAAAAACAAATTAAACAACCAAATGAAGATATTATGACAGAACAAGAATACATAATTTTTAAGAAGCAGTGGTCTTCAATCTACCACCTTGTCAACATTGAAGGATCTTTCTTTTCAGGCCGTGGTCGGACAACCATACAGCTTAGTTTTGCATCATTACCAACACCAGCCCCACACCGTGCTTCACATTTTACTACTTCATCAACCCAATTGTGATGCGATTCTCCTCTTTCTTCATCAAGATCATTCACTCTGTAGTTATCCAAGGTGACATATACGATCTGCATAATTAACCACTCAAATGTCCAACAGGTTAGAGTAGACAACAGACAGATAACCCTCACACATCAGAAACAATTTCTAAAACATACTCATAGTGTTACATCTGTCTCATTTGCCCAAACAACCATTTAGACTAGTCTAAAATTAGAAGGTGCTCATACATCATTAAATTACAAAATTGCCCAATTGAATGTAAAGTATAATTATCAATGACCATTATTGACAAAAAAATATATGAGAAATAGGTCTAAGAAAGTAAGATCCACTAAAAAGTGTCAGAGTATGAGTATATGAGAAGGAAATTAGTTAGTCTAGTTTTTCCACCTCAATAAAAAGTTGGCCTATAAAATCTTCCACCTAGAACAGGCCAGTTGTGAACAGGATGTTTGCCAGATTGTTATTGAACAGGATTGCTCTTGTAGAATGAAAAAAGGGAAGACTTTAGAAAAAAAGAGATACCTCAATAGGAAGAAGAAGCAAAGAAATCTAGGGAAGAAGAATCGAAGTAATTGAGAATGATTTGAGAAGGAGAAGGAAGGAGTTTAGAAGAATGATGAAGGATCCTCTCAAAGGAAAGAAGAGGAGAATTTGACAGAAGAATAAAGGAACTTGAGAAGAGAAATTAACAAGCAAGATAATAGAGAACTTGTATGAAATCAATCATCAAAAGACTAAAAGTCCTAATACATGCTACCCTATTTATAGATATCTGAGGAGCAAAACAAAACCCTAATTAACTGCGAATAAATAAATAATAAATCAATAATTTAACTCATCCATCGAGTTAATTTATGTTTTGATCACTTTATGCATACATCAAATCCTAAATTAAATCATTAGCACACTTCATTGGGCTTCCAAAAGAATTCATTTCATGTCACAAACAAGGTGGTATTCACCAGTAGCTTATCTTTGGCAACAGCCAAATCGTACAGGCAAGAGACATGAACAACCCATAAGTTACCTAATTCTTCAGAAAATCCCATCAATTTCCTGCTAAAAAATATTTATCTAACTTTATTGTTTGCTTCTTTCTACCTTCTACATTTTTTGTTGGTGGGTGGATAGCTCAGCATGGGGGAGATAAGAGCACATCACCTATAATTTTATCAATGAACATATTTACAAATAATATAGAGGATAAATCATGGAAACATACAGAGCATTAATTATCATTTAAATTTCAAATAAATTATTTGATATGGAAGTATGAGAATCATTGTTAAGACCAGTGTTTTCAATTTCAAATTTCTCAGGGAAATTCTCACCGAGAATTTCACTACATGCATCTAGTGAGACAATCTCGCCAAGGAAGAACGGATATTTCGTTGATTAGGCAATAATTTCGAAATTATCAACGAAATTATTGAGATTATCTCCATAATCTCGAGATTATCAACTTAATCTCAAAATAATTATGAAATTCTCGAGAGTTTTAGGAAAATCTCGAGAATTTCTCGCCAATGTGGTGAATAGTAAAAAGCCATCATGGAATCCTCTACAACCCATTCGTATCTCCCCAAAACTCATCCTAGAGGCGTGAGAAGCCATTTTCGATGCCTCCATTCTAATATTTAGCCCCAAAAACTCATCTTTGGGCCTCCGATTTACACCCCAAAAATGGACAGCATGGTGGATTCCTTAAAACAAGCTCAGATCTCCCTCTTATTTGATTTCTAGGTTCCAAAATCTTCCCTACAAGCTTCGAAAATCAATTTCAGCCAGGTTTGGTGTGGATTCAAACATCAAAATGCAAGATCTTTGCATCTAGGTTCAAATCCCTAGCCAATAGCTACATCCGGATTATGGGGGTTTTCGTTTTCAGCCTGGAAAACTCCGATTACACGTGATTTCTCAGCATTTGAAGCTTCAAAATCATGACAGTAATTATCAGAAGGGGCTTCAAGAGGTAAAATCCATTTTTTCTTTTTTTTCCTTTTTTAGGGCCAAAAACACATTTGTTTTCATAAAAAATAGATTTTTGGATTTTTTTTGAATTTATTTGATGAAAATATCATATTTTGATTGCAAAAAATATGTGGAATAGCTTGGATATTTTAGAGGCTTGAAAATGTATAATATTTATATTTTTGTATATAATTTCATAAAAAAATATTTTTCAGTAATTTTTTAACTTCAATAGTATATAATACAATTATTTATAAACTTATATTTTGGTACATAAAATTTGGGGATAGAGTGTTAGTTTTTTAAATTTTTTTGAGATTTTTTAAATAATTTATCCTAAAAAAATATTATTCATTTTTTACAACATAAAGTATATTTCAACCATTCTATTTACTTAAATAGCTTATAATAATTATTATTTATAGTTTATAAATAAATTATGGTTTATAATATTTGTCAATGTTTTTATTTCAAGTATAATATGTCTAATTTTGGGAAAAGTAGCAAAAAAAAACCGCAAGATGTGACTTGGGATCAGGGAAAACCATTGGAAGGGTATCAAAATGGGGCAGAATGGGGTAAAACCTATTATAACATATGTTTAACAACTTTCTATGTTCTAAAGCTCCTATTTAGTGGTATTCTACAGTAGATATTCATTTTATTTGCTTTTGCATCATTGGTATGTTTCCTTTATGTTGTATATGTTTACATTTAAAGTGAGTTTTTTTGTTTTAAATGTGAATTTAGATTTAGCATGATTTATTATGAAGTTTTATGAAGGATTTTCTAATTGTTCTACATTTTTTTAATTTTTTTATATTTTAGCGAAATAGTTTAATAAAATTTTGGAAAGTTTCTCTGAAATTAGCGAAATTTTCTCTTTTTCAACTTAGAAAAATTTCCCCTTTTAACAAAATTGCGAACACTGGTTAAGACTGACATTTGAATCTACAGTCAATTTGAAGGAGGTCATTTAATGCGTGAGTTCCATATTATTAATTTTGGCAGGAAAAGTATGTGAAGATGCAACAATAGAAGAGCGTGAGCAGGTTAAAAGCATGCAGTTCTGTTGATGATCGCACATTAAACTCAGAGAGGACAAAGGAGATGTAGGGATATGATTCTAAAACAATTGATGGGAAGTGGGAACATACAATTCAGACTTTGGTATAGATCATATGTCACAAAACATAATTTGGATTATTTGATTCAAACTAAAGACATTTACAATAATTAAAAGAGTGATCAATTTCACTAACTTGGCTCCTGAAATAGAAATACATCTATGTACTGAAGACTAGCTTCCTCCAAAATAGACTTCTCTTTGCTTTGTCAATGTCATGGTAGAAGATAGTTTTGCTTGCCTTATGGTTTCTTGGGATTCAGATTCACATTGTTTTGAAGTAGGTCAATCCTCAATTCCTCATAAATTATTGTTTGTTTCAATTACCTTTCAAAATTGAAATTGATATCAGGATACACATTATTATACAAATTTCACCCACCATTAGCATACCAACTAAGAATCACTAGCATGGCCCATCAGTAGAGGAATAGAATGCAGCTTCCAGCTATTATATTTGTGTGAAAAGGTTTCGAAACACTCACCTCATCAAAATCAGTAAAGATATGTGAAAACTCTGACATGAACCACACCTGCAAAGAAACATGAGAGCATAAACACTTTGCCATATATGATTAAATAAAAAAGTTGCATCAAGTTGTGCAGTTCATAGATTTTAGCTCGATGATTTCAAGGCATCTTGCAGCACTGTGAAACTCAAAGAAATTGAAGCAAGTACCATTGCCGAAAGACATTGTAAGCCTGATGCCCGCAAGAAGCTTTTGTCATTGCCCTCACAAGGTTCACGAGCCATTGTGCATACCTTGGGGACTAAACTCTCAATATTGTATGTGTAAGTGCCATCTGCCTGTTCAAGCATAAGATGATACATAGAAATTCCTTAAATTGGAAAAATGCATGATCTCGAACCACAAAATTCAAAAACCAAGGGAAAATGTACATGCATGCAACATAACAAGTGAAATGGTATTGCAGGCAATTAACGATTGAAATGTCATAAATTGAACAAGAATGGATCAAAAATACCTGACTGTACATGAATCTTGTCAAGGTTTGACATCCAAGAATCCTAATAGTGTCTGCACGCTTGCTATCCAAAAGTTCACCCACCACATTAAGTAAATTAACAGCGAAATATACCCTGTTCAAGCATCAAACTCAAATCATGGATCTAAAATGTGACAAATGTAGCATAAATCAATTCCTCATAAATATGGACCATGTTCATAAAATAAGAATTGGAGCCTCTTTGCAAAACCAAGCATTTGAGAACTTCACAACAGCATGAAGTCAACACAACCTATGACTTGAATCACCTGACTAAAGATGCACACAATCAATGTGAGAGGCAACTTCAGTCAAAGAGGCAACCTACTCTTTGGCCAATTCTAGTCATTTGATCAAAGGAGAAAACCAGAAAAGTAAAACTACATCTCAATAAAATATTTCCAAGAAACCCATGATTTTGATACAGTTATTGCCACATTTTCCCAGTGTTAAAGGAGGCAAAAAAAGTCACATAGATGTAATTCGACAGTATTCTAGGTCTGTAATTTTACTCTGCTACCTCTTTTCTTCTATCAAATAAGCCATCATGGGCGAATCATGGTTGGAACTTCAAAAACACAAACAAAAAGCAAGTCAAAGGACAATATAACAGCAATGTCAAACAGGGCCAATCCATAGAAGTTGCATGTAAAGAATATAATTCAAAATGAAGGCTATCTAGTATTTTAAAGATTATGAGGGTATTTAATAAAAACACTCTTTAAGCTTTCTTGCTCTCACTGCCAATTTCTTCCTTGTCACCATCTCATCTGACCTCACCATACCCACACTCAACTTCCATGCCACTCTTCTACAGTTCTACCTCTTCTTAGAAGATCCTCAACAACATTCAACTATCGATTTTCCCCATCCATAGATTTCATGGAGCCTTCATCAATGACATCAATTATAGATTCACTCTGAAAGCAGAAGCACTGAAGCAGTACTAGCCACGCAAATTTTCCTTAGTTTGTTGACTTGTAAAAGAATGTGGAAAAGCCAGCCTTTTCTACCCTATTTAATGTGATGTGACATTTTAACTACCTAATAATCATACTTTTTTTCATCATTACTTATAATTCAATCATTAGACCCATCATTTCATCCAAAAGGAATATTTGTTTTATCTTCATTCCCTTTATTTTAAACCATTGACCCCTTATCACATTACATTATTCCCTCTCTTTTCCACAACTTTTACATATTCCTTTTTTGTATCTCTTTTCCACCCATTTTTTCATCCATCCAAATGCACCCTTAGGAGCATCAACTGCATTAGATTGGAGATTTTGCCTCATATTAGACTCTTGGAAGTCACTTCCTTGTCAACCATAGGATATACTCCCCATGATTTAAGACATTAATTCATTTGATCTATTTGTCTAACCAATTCACCTATTGAAGCTACTAAGTTTGCTACATGAGCATTAGAAGCTTAAGTTTGAGCAATTACATTAAACGAAAAGAAATTAATTAGAAAACATGGGATATGCATAAAACTTAGCCTGAAGTTTTCGGCCTCTTATTGCCCGTTCCTTTTCAACCCAACTGTTTCGTCATTTGAAATGCTCCATTCAAATCCTTGAACTTCTTCATGCCCATCAATTCCAATCTCAAATAATACTTCAAACATTCACAATATTTCTTCACCTATTGATCAATTGCCATCCATAGCTTGCATATCACCATCAAATCATAATATTGTTTTGAATATCCTTCCACACTTTGATCACCTTCTTGTAAGTTATGAAAATTTTTTATAGAAAATACACTACCACTGAATGAAGCAAGTCTTTTTCTCACAGTTGCCTTCAATTCCAACCAATTGTATATAATTAAGCAACTATAATTCAAAGCCAGTTCAATTCTATGTTGAAAATAACTTACATGTAATATTAGTTTTGAAGTCGTAAAATGTAACTTTTCATTGTCACTAATATCATATCATTCAAAATGATGCTTCACAAACCTCACCCATACATTGAGATCATGAATGCCTAGTTGACCAGCATAATATGGAATCTCTAGCATGAATATGAATTTGTAAATATCTCCCTTCTGGATAAATCAAATTTGGTAGTTGAGTAACCCAAGGGATAATACCTATAGAAATCTCCAGATAAAGTATCATAAGAATACTAAGAAAATCTCTTCATTTATTTGATTCAAAAGGGACTTGAGTTCAGCTGAACGATGATTTTTTTATTTTTCTTTTTTAAATAGGTGTTTTTGACATTTCAAAAAAAGGGACCCTTTCAAATTTTCAAAATTTCAGTGTCTATTTATAATTTTAGAAAATCAAGAATCCTTTTACAAATTTCAAAATATTATCCTTTTTTGTAAAAAATTCAAAAACTCCCAGGCATACTACCAAATTCAATAGTTGAACAAAATGCAAATTTTGAGAAACCATAAAACAAGTTTATTTTCAATTGAGAAAATTGAAAGGGAAAAAGGTGATTTTATCTCTTTAATGGAGGTTGTCTTCCTCCTTCCTAACAATGTGGTGTATTTTAAGATCAATAACAACAAATCCTTTTGAGAGGCACTAGAGACAAGCCTAATGACAAATTGTTGATAATGGAAACCTCTGGCCAAGGCTAAAGCCTGAAGAAGATGTCATCCATGCAGTGATCGAACATCAATGAATTCATCTTTCTTCCTTATTTATACCAGAGGCATTGGAGTTCTACATGAACCGAATCTAATGATGACAGTCTGCCATGTCACTAAACAGAGGAGAAAACACACAATTAGATATACTCCATTCAGTAACATCTGCAATCAAGTGTGATAGCATGTCCCATCCATAGCATGATTCATTCTAGGTCGATAGAGGTCTAATCAATGTGGACAATTTCAGCAACAAACAGGGCAGCAAAGTGGATGGATGGTTGATGATTTATGATCAATAGCAGTGATGCGGTGAGGATGGTTGTTGCAATGGATTTGCTGACAATGTGCCATAGACAGCAGATGGAGGATGATAACATGCTATGCTTTTGACTCTAATTGAGCTCTAAGGTTCAGCTATGATACCAAACTAATGCAGGACAATAGGGAAGAAAGGGGAAGAAGAAAGATTTTATCAAATGAAAAAGGAAAAGAAAAATGACATAAGGATGCTTAAAAGAAAAGGACGAGTAATTCTCCATTCATCAATAACTGAAAAACTTAATTTACTAAGTATGAAGAAAAACCCTAAATAAAGGAATAAAAACAAATTGATCTATGAATCAATTGATTCATGCATCAAATCTCAAACTATGTAATCAAACATCTAAAGTCCGATATATATATACATATATATAATAAACTAAAGCCAAAAGACTACCGTATGCATCAATAATTGTTCCAACAGGTTTGAAGTAGCCGCTAGCCACTACTTCGATGTTTTCAGATATCATGCCAATTCATTCATATATCAAATCAATATTCCCAACAATATAATGGTATTTGGAGAAAATAAACCTTCAAGAAACATGTGTGAGTAATCCAAACTATCCATTATGTCAATTTGTTTGAGACAATTCAGCCCTGCTAAAATCCGGTGGGGATCTACTTTAAGTAGGGCACAAGTAGCTGCCCATTCTACATTGTCCTAATATTCACTCAAAGGATTCCAACAGGTGCTAACCTCATGATTATTGTGAAAATCTTAGCCATGTTGCCAAAGAGGTCAGTCGTAACCATTTCAAGATAGCACCCAAATAAGACTTTTTTCTTTGTTTTTTTTTCATTTTTAGAGGATTCCAAAAAGCGAATGGCTCAAGAGAAGCACCTAGATGATCCAAATCCAGATGATTTGTTTCAGTTAGAAAGGAAAATTACAGAAAGCCAAGTAGTGACTTGCTATGCACTTACATCTGCTCCTTACACATGCAAAGCAATTTGCTGTATGTTTCCATGATAACAGTGATGTACTTTATGTGCTCACACCGCAATTCCTTGTAGCTCCTTTGTTCAAGATACTTTGCAATCTGCATAGTAAAGAAAAACCTCAATTTAGCTAAACTAGGATGGTTGTTAGAAATCAGATAAGAATAGAGTCAATGACCATTACCTTCGGAACACGCATGGGATTTCTAGCAGCATATTCACATAGCTTTGTTATTTTCCGCTCACTCACATGACCATCCTGTGAAATTTTTGTTAAACTAAACATATATCTTCGAGCTTTATAATGATTGATGGATCCAACAATGAAAGCATGACATCTACATAGCTTGTTTTTTTTTGTAACTTTCTTCATTTTGAATGTTAAGATATGTTAGCTGGAGCAAAAACAACGGATGAGAAAAAAAAATAACATTAATCACAGGGGTCGGCCCTTTAAAGTCACAATAGATACCAAAATAAATGCTTTCAACTCAAGATATTCTTGCTGTTACACGGTGGGAAAGAGAGAAATAGAGAGAGAGAGAGAGAGAGAGAGACATTCATGTGGCAAATTGTATTTATTTACACTTAAGGCTCATTTGGTTCAGTGGAAAAGAAACTTACCCCAAGATATGGGAGGAAATGATGTCAATAGCAGAAAAAATAAGATCAGCAAAGTCACAGATAAAGGCAATAGTTTTTAAAAAAAAATGGATTGATAATGGTTATGACTACAGGAAATATAGAGTTGACAAAGACAGGTAAATGTCTTGTTAAATAAATGAAGGAAAGCAAGTTTGCTCTTTCCCATGAACCAAACACCTCCTTAAGTGCACAGAAACTTGTATTTTTTGACCAAACTGAATTGTGCAGAGGTAACAAAATGTTTGAAGAATAAATGGAAATGCTAGATTTGACACCCCCCGCCCTACTTCGGAAAAAAATGGAAATGCTTGATTTGACATGTCACCTCCAGTTGTATTACTTGTAAAGTGCAATGGGTTTAGAAAAGGGGAATCATCTTTTTGGTGCAAAAATGACTTCAAATGTCCAAAAAGCAGAACACCTTCAATGCATTAAATAAAAACGGGGTAAATGTAGAGACAAATGCATCTTTTTAAATATTTACTTAGAAAAAAATGGAGATAGAAGTAATGGTGTTTCCTTGACAATAATATCATTTCTCTGCTAACGTCACTTTGGCTGCTGCTATTATATCACTTCTATAATATAGGCTAATTCCAAATCTAAATTAGGCCTTAATGTTAGGGTCCGTTTCAGATTTGGGAAATAAAGTGACAAAGCTGGGAAAAGTGGAGAACAAGGAAGCAAATGATGTGGTTGGATAGGGGCGATGATTAGAAATAAAGTAAATAAAGATAAAATAGATAAGTTATGAAAACTGAGGGGAAATTATTGAAAATATAAATCATAGTGACGAAGTAGTGTTGTTAGGTTAGTTACATGTCACTGTTGTTAGGTTAGTTACATGTCACATCAACTAGTACAAAAAGAAGGAAAAGAGAATTCCATGCTTTTTCCAATTACCAAACCCACCAATATGAAATGAATCAAGATAAAATGGGTCTCAATTCAAAAGCCAAAACATCCCAGGAATGTGCCATAAACCCAGCCGTTGAAAACAGTAAAAAAAATAACAGGAACTCTGATTACATAACAATATCTTGACGAGTATAAAAATCATTTTCATTAAATATATTTGGTAAGGTGATTTCCCTCTAAATTGGCTAATGAACAATTCAAATTGATGGGAAGTGGTATTTTTCCTTTATGAATTTTAGATGGCCAGAACTAGATCAGCCTGATCAGGGATTCTAGAAAATAGCCGTTGACCTAACCAGTAACCACAGTTTGAAAACAGAATGTCAGTAGGTCACCAAATAACAATTTCATGAGATAAGCTAAATTAAAAATGGCGTGCAAGATGAGTAAGGAGAGAATAAGAAATGATGATGCCCTAGGAATTTGCAGGTAGCTAATATATGTAATAACATGAGAGAAAATGACTTAGGCAGTTTGACAATATGCAACGAAGAGCACAAAATGGCAATTAGAAAGCTGCAAGTTTGTGCAAATTGGATCCCCTATGAGAAGAAGAAGGCTCAAAGGGTTGTGGATTGAAGTAGTTACGAAGGACTTCAGAACACATTGTCTAAAAGAAGAAATACTGTATGTTAAAGTGGAATGGCGTAAAAAGACATTCAACATGAATTTCAATAGTGCACTGTACATTTTGAAGCTTCACATGAACAAATTCCTCACATATTGCATCAAACCATAATTTTATACCTAAAGAATTACGTGAAATAAAAGTCAAAATTTTCATGCTCACTACCGTTTTGGGGAAGATTTCAGCAAGCAACTTCTTGTAACGCTTCACTGGTTGCCGAGACCTTGATCTCAGGCCAGGGCAGCATATACACATGCTGCCACATGCAGGTAGTACCCTCCTTGAAATGACGCCCATTTCTAAGAAGATAAAGGAAGACAAGGAAGACAAATTGTTCAGAATCTACTAAATTCCTGAATAATGACAGAAAACAACCAAATGTCCAGCAAATGCAAATTCTAACAGCTATTTACAGGGAACAACGAAGTGCGTAAAAAGTTTCAAACAAATCCAAAGAAGGCAAGGCAAGAAAACCAAATGCAAATTTAGGATCAAAGAAAGAATTTTGAAAAAAAGAAGAAAGAAAAATGCGTATCCTCTACAAGGCAAAATATAGAAGAAGAAACTCAATATCCCAACAGGAAATGCTAAAAATGCCACTCACAGGCTTCAGAACAACTCAACACCCACATATTCGTAGAAGAAGCCCCAGAAAGAATTTATGAATTAACTCAAAAAGCAAAGCAACTTAAAGACATCAATAAATGTCTGCAAACACAACCAAGAAAAACAGCTAGAAAATCCCACATGGAACTCGCTTCATCATGCCCAAGGAATCTACTAAACAAAATTACAAACCCAAGAACAAACAATGTGCATCATACAGGACAGAATATAGCACAGATAAAGAAACTGAAAAAAAAAAAAAAAAAGCAAATTTAACAATAACAGTCTATCCCACACCAGGAAAAAAAAAACTCGAAGAACCCACCCCAAAAACACTGAAACAAACACAAAGCAGGCATACGCTCAATGTACTAAATCAAAAGAAGAAACAATACACAACCCAATGCCAAAAGATTTAAACAACAGGAAGTGAAATTCTCTACCCCAGGAGAAGAGCATTCATAAGGAAAGACCGCCAACCATTACCGGAGCACCGAAAATACACAACAAAAACTAAGAAAAATAACTGCAAATGCACAAACAACACCAACCTCAAAAACTCACTGGAAAGTGCCAATGACTGGACTAGAAACACTCCAAACAAACAGTCAAAAAGAAACCACCAAGGTTAAAAATTTAGAAAAAAGGAATCACAGAAGAGCAATCCAACTCTAATCCTGCACTGCAGATCTGTTTGTTGCTGTTGTCTTTTTTTCTCTTCTTTTCCTTTCTACCAAGCAAACAGACCTCATTCCAGCAAAGCCAAGGTCAGAAAAGCACGCGATGTAACTACACAAGGACGAAAAGTGACAACTCAAACCCAATAGTTTTATTCCGTGGACGAACCTCTCAGGCTAGCTGTGTGCTGCTTCTATTCTTAAAAGTAAAGAATTCGGTGAAGTTAGACAGCCGAAGAGCAGTGTGGATATCAGTGCTGTGCGGGAATGGGGCATTGCTGCTGCCGTCACGTGATCGAGGCTGGTTTTTTCAATATGAAAACTGTCGCTTTAACCGAAGAAGCTTCAAACCCTGAGAGTATACACGCGTTTCTGAGTAGAGGGCGTGGATGCCAGTTCATCAGTGATCCTGACCGTTGATCTGATCAACAGCGTGGAGAGAATTTCGCATCTACTCATTAGGATTCTGAATGTAGTTATGTTCTGAGTCAATTTTCCAAGTAATTTGGACTCTATGTCTTTTAACTTTTAAACATCTGAGTTACAGATGACCAGATGTAGTTACGGAATTTTTGGAGTTTGTTCCCCGTCAGTGATTGGGTCAGCTCAACGGCATCTGTTGTCCATTTCACCGTGCTCGGTTGGTGACTTTGCGTGGGCGCATGTAGGATTTCTGAAAACAGGTTTTGAAATTAATTGGAGGGCAGTCCTTTTCTTCGAATCCGTACTGTGGCAGTGTCGGATACTTTATACACTGGCAACCGTGACATTTGTTGCGACTTGCGAGAGAGAGTGATCAAAATTTCCTTTGATGAGTCTGGACCAGCGTTGTAGTAACCGGACCGGCGGTGGAACCGGTCAGTCCTCCGATTCACGGTCTAACTGATTCCACTAGCCAATTCAACAAGTTAAACCGATCTTTTATTTAAAAAATAATAGTAAATAATAAAATATAATTCTAAAAAATCTAAACTATAGATATTAATATAAATATATAAATTATATAATACTTTACTACTTTAATTTATCATTTTATTCTATTAATAATATTAAAACTTAAAAAAATTACTGTTGAAATGTTTATGGTTGAACTAGTTTGACCACGGACCGGTCCGATCCGGTTCTGATAATGCTAGTCGGGATAGCATTCTTGTAGTAAACCTTTTTTGTTTTTAATAAATATAAAATTTATGAGTTTCTTAATATCATTCCTAAGATGGTGCTAAAGTCCTTTTTATTATTTTTCTCTTTTCTCCTGAGGAAGAAAATAGAGAAAATAGAGAAAAGAAAGCAAAAATTTTGATTAATAAAATAGTAATAATAATTAGAAATTGAATAAATAAAGATGGAGTGTACAGGAGTTTTTAAGGTAAAGATGAATAACAGTGATTAAAAATATAGTAGTAATGAAAAGCATATTTCTAGATGTAGTTTGGAGTAAGTGAATCTCATACAAAATTAAAAGAGACAAGAAAAATGATAGGACTTATTATTCTTTTTCTTTTCATTACTGAACAATCCATTTGCTTATTCACGTTGCGTTGTGATGTTAATAAGCAAATAGCCCTCCTAGTTCATCATATTTGAACAAGGCTTTATTTTTCATATAAAACAGCTGAGAAAATGAGCCAAAAATAATCGAATGAATATAGCCTATTTAGATCAAGATAATTTTCCTGTTCAAAAAATAATAGATAATTTATGCAAGCCTTTAAAAAGCTAACTATTTATCAGCCGTTTCTGAATAAGCGACATTTGAGATTTCATCCCCAATTGTTGTTTTATTGGGTATAAAAAGCTTAGCAAATGCATAATTTATTTATTTTATTATTGACATCATTGCATGCATTGTCCCCTCGTATCTTATACCTCCTTTATAGATTCTATTTTATTTTATATGGTTTTCTGTCTCTCTTTTAAATCTATACGAACATAGGCTTGTGTGGTCTGCCCATTATTCAATTCCCACTTCAATAACTATGCACATGACCCATACAGCGAAACACAGCGGACTCCAGCCCAGACACAAGAACGAGTCAGTATCTCAAAAACACATTAGCGCGCATCGAAACTTAATAAGCATGATACATCGCAAGTGAAAACCGTGCAAACCTTTGATTGCATCACCTCATCAAAATCAAACTTAAAACTTAGATGGATTTTCCAAGACGACGTCCACATCATGTGCCCAACATGCAGAATCCAACCGATCATTCATTGCATTGAATGATGTGGGGAAGATGAGGCCATAGCTGGATTGATCTAGATCTAGATTAAGTTCGTGGGTTCATGTTTCCATAGCTTTTATTCCCTGTGCTTTTTGTAGAGCTGCCAGGCTGGGACAACCCGTACCGTCCACATGTTAGCCAGGGTAGACATAGATGTAAATTCCGTCTTTTCTTTTTCAAAAGTCTGCTGATGCTGGATGTTTGCCGCTATAATTTTAGATTTTGCATTCATGGCGTTTCAACCTATACTTTTAAAAGATGGAATATGTAAACAGTTTGCCCCAAATAAGAGAAAAAAAGTTGAAAAAAATGGAAAAGAGTAAACCACACACCCCCCCCCAAAAAAAAAAAAATTGCAATTTCTATTTCTAAAAGGGTGCATGAGAGTTGATGCATACAAAAGTCGCAACCTAATGCACCCTAGCATGGGAGTGCACCATTCCCATACTTCACATTTAGATCAACTGATTTACATGGTAAGGGACTAAAGGAGTCAGAACCCACACCTTGCATTTTTCACATTCCACTTCCAGGGCAATATCTGGGACGCAATCTCCTTATTGTCTCTGCATGTCCTGCCATTGCTGCCTCGCTTGAGAACACTTCATTCCATATCCTGGAGAGATCTGGAGATGAGAAGAAAAACAGAGAGTTAAACTCACAAAAGTGCCAATCCTACTTATGAATCTGACAGTCCCAGCCTCACAAATGAAGCAGCCCAAAAAGGGACCTCCCAGCTCATCATGTGTCAGAATAATGGCTAGTTCATGGTCAATATTTCCCTGGTTTGGCTGATGAGAATGCACAGATGACAAGAAAAAATGGCTAGTTCATGGTCAATATATCTCCAACTTGCTTGATGAGCATGCATGGAGGACAAGAAGAAGAAGAGGCAGACTGATTTTGAGTCAATTGTTCACATAAGCATGCAGAGATGAACCAACGAGTAGTGTTTTATTACCTAATAATTGCAAACAAACCTTGGGAGAAAAAAGGTGCCAAATGCAGAGCTACTTTAATAGCCAAACTTTAATACTAGCTTATGTTGCATGCCAAACAGACCTTATATTCATATACGTTTGACAAGCTTAGATGGCAGGCGATTACAGAACTACACAGCTTTTTTTGCCATGGATGGAAAACAACAAATGAGCTATCCAAAAGATTGTCCTTAATTGGTGCCATCTTATCCCAAAACAGCTCACTCATTACGATATAGGGTTAGAATCAACCATAAACATGCCCAAGAGTTTCAGTCAGTTATTCTACACATCTGAAAAGAGGCATTGGGTGGTTCTACATCGTAGTTTCACACTTTGGACATGAATTTTTCAAATATGGGCTTTGGTTTCAGCTCTTTTATCTTTGCAGTCCCTTTTAACAAAAATTTTTTATTCATTACAAAGAAATAGTCAAAATAAACAGAATTTTAGTGAACCACACAGGCCTAGAAAGTTTTGACATCATCTTGCTGTGATGATTGATATGAGTGAGAGAAATACAAAATCAATATTGTAGCTGCATCATCAATACATTGGCCACAGTTGAAAAGTCAGTGCCATTCCTATCTGCATTCATGAGAGAATATATTCACCATGGCCAAAAAGTCATGAGCCAATGACAAGAAGCTTCTATATTTTTATCATTTTTTTCTCAAAAGTATATGTTTCTTACCGTCGCATGCCCTTCTTTTATGGACCATGATGGAAGTACTAAGCTAACTTATTGTCCGCGTCTGCCATATATATGTCCCACAGATAATAGCACTGCCACCAATTTAATGAATACAAGTGACTTTGGGACATACCAGCCTTGTCGTTTTTGGATAGGCACATGATGATCATGTCAAATCGTGCAACCTTGGTCAAATTATCCAACATCTCAATAGAGAACTCAGTTTCTTCCCTACAAACCAAGAAAAAAAAAAACAGAAATTTGGAATTAAGATTTCCAATCTTCTCAGATGTCGAATGTATAGTGTTTGAAGGAGAGGACAGAATGCAAGCAACTTACATGAAGAAGGTGGCTATGGACCTTAAAATGTCAATCAATATAGGAGCTGATAGAGCATTTTTAAATATCTGTGGTAAAGCTGATGGTGGGATGGTCTAGCCACACCCCCACAAAAAATAAAAAATAAAACAAAATAAAAGTAAATAAATTAGTTACAAAACCATCAAAAGAAGGAAGAATGCTTCTATACATACAACACTATTATATCACCAAAATTAGAAAAAATTAGGTATTAAAGGAGGAATAAAAGTAGTTAGAACTAGAAAAAGTTGTTGGCTTGGACAGATGAATAGAAAAAAACCTTCAGCAAATGGGCCTGAAGCAGATGGTCATCAGCAAGTGCTCTCCAAGAAACCTCAAACTGGTAAGCTGATTTTGGTGTTGTGATGTTTTTTGCTGCAGCAGCCAAAGCTTGAGAAGTTGCACGAGAAGCAAGCTCTTGCACTGATGCTTTTACTTCGTGTTTTCCATCGACAACCTTGTTTATCTGTTTGACATCAAGCAGATGTTGAGGCATGCATCTAGAACATTTGAGAAAGATAGCAATTAAAACTAGATATTTTGAAAACAGAACAGTACAAAGATTTCTTGTCAATCATCCTACGGGTGGAAAAGATTAATATTTTTCCCAGAGATGGTTCCTGTACCTTAGAACTTTCTTTGCTAGAATTTGGAGTTGCAACTCTATCTGACTGATGATCACTGCTTTTATTTCTAGTAGTAGTAGTAACGCTGTCTTTTTCCTCTGTAATGGCTGCAGGCTTACCACACACCTCCCCAATATTGTCCTGCTTGAAAATACAAAGCAAAAATGAAGCTTTGTCCTCTTTTGCTTCTTCTTGAGATTTACCAAGAGCGAGAAATCCCTTAGTCATTGATGATTTGGCAAAACCATGTTCCAAACTAATAAAGTACCCACAGATCAAAAGAAGATCCATCCACATTTTTTTGTCAACACAGTTAAATGAAGTTTTGACCCATGGAATTAATGCCAAAATCAATTTCAGTGTTCAAACAGGAGTTCAAACTGATCATACCTTGCTGTGCTCAGCTTCAACTGCAGTAATTTGTGCTCTTTGACAGTGTCCTTTGGTTTCTGTTTCTGAATTCCTAGTGCTCTCCATTCTTTGAACAGCATTCTCAAAAGCAAGAGATGTCTTTTTGACAATTTCCTGAATTATTTATTTGGATGAAAATAAGTGAAAATAATTAGTACATCTACTGATTACTAGTAGATAGCACATGCAGAGGCTCATAGTAAAACTAAAGCAAATGAAAAATGACATGAAAACAAACTCACCTTCCCACACAATTCTTTGATTTCAGTATACAGTTTTTGAAGTTCTTGGTTATTAGGTTCCAGCCTTAGGGCAAACTCAGAATCTATTTGAAACGAATAACATCATGAAAACATATCACCAATAAAATGATCAGAAAGATGACAGAAATATCTTGACTGGCCCAAAATCAGAATTTGAAGTTTGATATACCTTCCATAGATAGCTTAAATTTTCCAAGTTCTTTTCTTGCTGTTGCCCGCCGTGAGTATGCTTTTACATAACGATCATCTAAATTGAGAGCTTCAGTACAGTCATTCTCAGCCTCTTCAAACCTAATACACAAAAAACAGAAAGACACTAGGCATTCAAGCAAATAAAGTGAAGCCAAAATCGATGGAAACCATAAAACTTTTGAGTATTTTAAACAGGCATTTCCTGGGCTAAAAAATGGCGGCCCCATCCCTTGGTGCTTAAACCTCTTAAGTTCAAGCAAATAAAAATCACAGGCACTAGAAAGACTCAATTGGTAAGCAATAATCTCCCAAGCAACGTCATTTCAATTTGTTTCTGGTTATCTCTAGTTGCACATTTAGTAAATAAAAACATAATCTAAATTTTAGACCTTGAATTTACAAATTGAATACTGATGCATACTCATTGAATCACTCAGGGAAAACAACTAAGCATGTTATTTAGTAGACTTTGCCATGAAGACCTCCCTAAATACATTTAATGAGCACCTGAAAGTATGATCTCACCAACAAAGAATCACTCTTTGTGCACCTTTGGTGAACCCCAACAGATTTTCTCTAATTCCATTTTAAGATACCATGGCATGCATACAAACTGGAAATTTGGCAATTTAATTGTACATTAATCAAGGAGTCTTACAAACCCACTATTTCAACAGTAGTGTAAATCAGTAACCATAGTTCCTTCAATGATAACGCTGGAAAGGTTCAGATGGACAATTGTTTGGTTCTGAATCAGATATTCATAGATGAAGACACTGACACTATTGTCAACAAAATCGTAGAAATTTGTGCGGAATACAGCATTTTCCTCAAAGAAGGGTAAGCAAAACAGATGGCATAGACCTATATAAATTCTTAAAGAAAAATATAGATGGTTCTTATGTAGATTATAAAAGAACTTTACGCATCATTTGGGAGACCACAGACATTCATACCATACAAAATGTTTAGAAAAATTACCCATTAGCTAACAAGGTGTACAATTGTTGTAGCTTTTCGATACTTTATAACAGGATAGCTACCATCTAATAACATTCCTATTATCATTTTTGGCCATTGAAAATCAAGGGAACTTACCATTTTACTTTTATATATGCCAATCAAGGGATCTTACTTTTTTTACCTTTACTTATGCCAAATCAAGGGATCTTACTTTTTTACTTTTGTATATGCCAAATAAAGGGATCTTACTTTTTTACTTTTATATATGCCATGGCTCTATTTGCAAATGCAACTGATGAGGGAGACAATGCAATGCTTCTTGAATAGCACTCAATCGCTTTATGGAACTTCTTTTCCTTATAACATTCATTGCCCTGCAAATAGCATAAAAGCCAATTTCACTAAAGAGTTATTATCTCAATATACAGTCCCATCAAAGGGTTTATGGAGAAAACATCCTACCAGTTCCTTCTCTGAAGCCGCATCTGGAGTACCTTCTTCAGTCATTAGACTGCCTGATAAATGACTGATAGCATCCAAGCTTCTCAAGTAGTCAAATTGTTGGTGTTCACGGTTGCTTCCTCTTGAAACTTTCGCATTAGCTTCAGGTGTTGGCTTATTTACTCCAGCCACGGGAGCTCTTCTTGTTGTTACTTTGTCTTCATTGGTAAAACCCACTTTCCCAGAGGATGATACCTTCAAGAAAATACCAATGTGAAGTCTTTATCATATTTTTCAACTGGATCCTACCCCATTTTCTTAAATCAGCAGGATGAAAGATTCATGTTCTTAAAGTTGAAAATGGAAATCAGTGGTTTGGAATGAGTATCAGAATGATATTGAATACTATTGAAATAAAATATGCCCATCTTGTTGATAGATGCACATATTTTGCTTCCTCTTTTTGATGAGAGTAAAGAAAGGATGTAGCTACAATTAACTAGTAAGTACCCACATAGCCCAATGGCACATTTGTTGATTTTTTGACAACCCCGATGGTTAACCAATAAGTACCCACATAGCCGAATGGCACATTTGTTGATTTTTAACAACTCCACTGGTTAAAATCAAGCACTACAGTAGCCAATTATTACATGGAGCAAATGCAATGATTGCAAATCCCAAGCTTGCATATAGTAAGATGGCCACGTCAGTCTCTCAACTAGTGTTAAACTTTTGCCACGACTTATTCATGGCCAAATCTTAGATGAGAAAAAAATAAATGGCCTATGTTAATTGATTAAAAAAAAGGATGGCTTATCAATGAACACTTGTAAGCTGTTGGTCTCTTCAAAATCAAAAAAACGCAGTGAACCAAAAATTTAAAAATGACAGAAATGACACAACAAGATTTCCATGGAATATTACCACTTTTTTCTCCTCCTGCAAATGGCCTTTCAGCTTCTTGTCTTTCTCTTTCAAAGAGTAATCCCAATCCTGCAAATCAGTCAAAAAATCCTGGAAATCCTGCAAAAGGAGACATACCATCCCATTTGATATTGGAAACTAAAAACTCCATGACTGCATGCACATTTACACCAAATTAATCCTCCTGTATGGACCTAAATTGGTACTTAGTTGAGACAAATTCACGTACTGGAGAAACCAATTGGAGGTAAGCCAAATATTCTGCCAACAGCATCTACAACATCGGGTACCAGATGGACAGCTCTGATCTGGTGCAGTGTGCCACATGAAGTGGTGTAAAAATTGGCTGCCTTAAGGCAGGCAGAGGGTCAGCCACACAAGCTGCTTAGATATCTAACAAGCTGCTTAAAACGAACCACTGAAATCAATCCAGCCACACAAAACTTGGCAAATCTCAATTATTGGGAAGGATCATCCAATGGAGGTTTGCACTTGGAGAATGGCTTAGGTATGCTGTGTGGCCTTAGCCATCCACTCAGCCACCAAGACTAGGATTTTGAGAAGGCAAAACTCCAACATCATGTAGAACCACAAAAAAAAATCGTGCCAGGAATCTTTGGCGCATTCAAAATCGAATTTTGAGAAATCCCGTTATGGAGATGCGTGCTAAGCTTTCCCCCACCCATTGTTAGACTGTAGAACATACACGTGCAAGCATCGATTCGGCGCAGTCAGGTCGCATACAAGTTTCTTCTGCATGCCGCAGTGTCTTCATGACACCCCCATAATCATCCATGATTATTCTCGTAAAAATTACAAGAAACTTGAAAATGAATGAATTCACCTACCTCTGATATCGAATGTCGTTTTTAGGGAGGAAAAAAGGAAATTGCATCTTGCCAGAGATTGATATAGTGAGGTTTTGAGCAAGGGTTCCAAGACCGAGAGGCTTACCAGAGCTTGGTCGCGGTTGTGCTTGCTGGATGAAACCCCAGCCATAGCTGGATTCAGTCTTTGTCTCTCTGTCTCTGTGAAGAAGCGGCAAATCTCTCTCTGTCTCTCTCACTTCTTGGGGCAGCGCCAAAGGTTTGCGGGGTCGACAGCGACTGCGGCAGTAGGGGGCCCGCCATAGATGGCCCGTTTGATTTCTAGATGACTCGTTGCGGCATTCGCATATATTCCTAATTGCATTTCTGCTAACGGTTTTAAGATATTTATATTCTGTCAAAATATTTTAAAAAGTGCCCAAATCATCAGTTATCTAAGAGCATTTTCAATGTAATTTATTTTTATGGTATTTTTAAAAAATGATCATTTCACTTTAAGGATTCAAATAGCTTTTCTAAAATTATATAGGCATGAAAATTAATAATTTTTTACATTTTTAAAAATATTTTGATACATATATTGATAGATATTTTACAAATATTTTAAAAATGCTAATAAAAAATAGTTAGAAGTAAAAGGTATAGGTATAGATATTTCCACGTTTTCGTTGGAAGATTGTCCTGAAAGTGGCGGTTGGGATAAACCTTGGAGATTTGCTCGACCAACGCTCTGGATCCATGATCGTACATCCCAATTGTTCGAAATTTCGACCTGTGTAGAGAAGGCGGACAAGTGTCAAACCGTCGATCGAGAGAGGTCCTTCCCTTTGTCCCAGCGCTCGACCGGACACCTCTCGTTACCCATGAAAATGCCGGTGGGAGGAAGTCCCACGCATCCATGGGTTGATGATATAAAATAAAGGGTGGTCAGTGTCA
>JAYJMB010001151.1:50827-61336 GCA_036873735.1 Pouteria campechiana
CGCCGCCACCACCTTGCCGCTAGTCGCACTCCACTGCTGTCGCGCCATTAGGCCCATTGTATTTGTTGCTCGGCCTTTCTAGCTACAAAGTTGGGCTTGGCACGTCTAGGCCTAGCTCTAGCTTAGTCTATTGGGCGTTAGGCCGAGCTATTGGGTCAAACGCCACGTTGGCAAACGGTAAGGCTGGGCTCCCATATAAAGGCATTTCTAATCCAACCTAATGATTGAATTTCTTTCCAGTGCTCCACCCATTTGGACAACTGGATTTTTTCTAGTGTCTTATCCAACTAGTGTTGCATGTCTAGGCAGATGATCATTTTAAAATTTATATTTCTGATTCAGTGATTCAGATATCATCCTAGGTCAATGAATTCCAAAATAAGAATTAATTGAAAGAATTCCATAAGTTAGCTTACATGAATCCAAATCCATTCACTTTTAGAATTTGCATCTGATTACTCATCATTAATCACATGCAACTTTCCAATCTTTCTAATTCTAGCATCTGAAGTCATGTCCATCAACTGGACATTCATCCCATTGATGGTTTCCATGAAAGAAATATAAATTTGTATGATCACTAGTGGGATTTCCAACTATCCAAACCCACAATATACATATGGTTCAAAATTCATTTCTAGGCCTTTAGGATTCCAAAACAACTAGTTTGCGTCCCATTGCCAAATCCACTAGCCAATCCATGATTTCAAACAGAAAACCCTATGTCTCTAACTTGCATTTCATTGGGCGACCACATTCCACATATGTATATTAATTCCACCAACTTATAGTCACCAGTTAACATTCTACAATAATTGTTGCTACCATAGGTGGGACCATATCCCCACAAATGCAGAGATCCACTCGAACATAATAAAATATTTATATATTCTATGCGTATCAAGAAAATAAAATCTTTATTTTATGCATTCATCATTTATTAGTCTTCTTATTTACATCAACATACTCATCTGGTAAATAGGGATTAATCCCAAATACATTAAATACATCGGATAGAAGATCCATTACATCAAAAGGTACAAGCATAAAACACACCACCACAACTCACAAACGTCCATCTATTAGGATACTTTCCTAGATGAATGTATGGTTAGTCAGGTTGACTTACAGAATCATTCAACAGCGTAGAAAACAACTTAACCAATGATGGTTATCCACTTACACTCCAATGTCTCATCGAAATCAATTGATTATCTGGTCTATCTAGCTTGAATAATTGATTCATCTCAACTAATTATCTGATCCATCTAGCCTGATCATTTGATGGTCTATTTATGGAACTTCCACAAATTTGGTCTATTTATGGAACTTCCACAAATTAAATCATCGTAACACTGGTTTGGTGGGTCATAACATCACACTAGGGAAACAACATCTCATATTTACATAACTACCTACTAAAAACTCATAATCTAGCCCTATTTTGGAAGATCTTACTCATCTAATGAGTCAAAAATGTTCAAAAAAGTCAAAATAAACCATCTGATCATCCAAATTGAACATTTAAAAATCTATCTAAAAACCAAAACTTGTCATTTGGCCGTCTATGTTCACCACTAGACCAGCCAGTCACCATTGTTTCTAGCACACTTAGGTTGGGCACATGGGTTCACTTGTTGGCATTTAGGCTTAGTTGCTAGATACTAGGGGTGCAACTTGGGTCGGTTTGGTTCGGTTCTTGGTCGAATCTACCTTAGCCCTATTTTTAAAAATTCTACTATATCATTTTATTAGATTGGTTTGATTTAAGGTAGAACCTACCTTATTTCTTTTAAGGTCATTTCACTTCAATTTCAAGTCAAATTTGGTTTAGGGAACTCATCAATGGACTACCTAGCAAAACCATATTTCAACTTACGTTTAGCAAACCATATCAATCTTAGCATTGATTTATTCCAAAACATTGAACGATTAGTGGTGCAGTTAACAAATAACCAAGGAAATGATCAGATAGATACATTCTGGTATTCAGGGAAAAAATTAGTAGCAAGATTATAAGTTGATATTGCAAAGTTGCACTTAAGATGCTTTATTATGTCCTTCCCTTTAGTCTAGTGATGTTATAAAAAAACTTGTAGCAAATTCAATTGAAGATCCAATTCGAAGAGCCAAAGTTTCTTGCTTAGGAGTTTTTTAGCATGGTTCTTATTGAGGAAACACCAACTCCAAGCATTGCTGATCCTGAATCGTTCATGATGACCATGTCAACGGACTTGTTAATTTTTTTTAATAATTTATGCAAGTCGATTCAGTTTTGGTACCTAATATCTTAAATCAAACTTACCATAAAAGTGAATGTGGGTCAAGAAGGTGGAATCAACCCTACCTTTCGGGTCAGAAAGATGGAACCAAACTTACCAAAGATGGGGTCAGTTTTGGTTTGGTTCATGAGTACCCTACCCAAGTTGCATCCCCACTGGATACCTCTCGCCAATCACTGCCATTGCCTCTTGATGGCACCATGCTCTAGTCCCTTCACCATCGTCCCATTGCTACACCCATTGAATTTGGGGTTTGCCTAGTTGGTTGGGGTGCTAGGTTAGTGTGTTTGGGCTTGGCTTTGGTCTGGTCTATTGGGTGCTAGGCTTAGCTGCTGGGTACAGCATTGGGCCGGCCAAAGGCCGAGCTAAAGCATTTCTAGGGCATGCTATCCAATCTGATGGTTGGATTTTTTTTCAATGGTCCACTCGTCTAGATAGGTAGTTTTTTTCTAAAGTCCCATCCAGACCAAGAGCTGGATTTTCTAGTGAGTGTTGCTTGTCCAAGTAGGTAATCATTTCCAGATTTATATTTCTGATTCAATGATCCAGATATCATCCTAGGTCAATGAATTCCAAAATAAGAATTCAATGAAGATTTTCATCAGTTAACTTACATTGATCCACGTCCATTCACTTTTGGAATTTGCGTTTGATTACTCACCATTCATCAAATGGTCAACTAGGCATTCATCTAAAGGCCATGCAACTTTCCAATCTTTCCAAATCAAGCATCTAAAGTCACATCCATCAAATGGACATTCATCCTATTAATTGCTTCCATGAAAAAAATATAAATTCATGTTACCACTTGTGTCATTTTCCAATTGTCCAAACCTATAATTTTCATATAGTTCAAAAATCATTTATGAGCCTTTAGGATTCCAAAATAACTAGTTAGCGTTTAACAGTCATATCTATTGGCCAATCTATAGATTCAAATAGAAACTCATGCCTTTGACTTGCATTTCATTAAGTGGACATGTCCCGTATATGTATATTAGTTCCACCAACTTAAAAGTCACCAGTTAATATCATATCATAGTTGCTGCTAATCTAGGTGGGACTCACGTCCCCACAAATGCAAAAGCCACCCAAACATAAATAAAATATTTATATATTCTATGCATATCAAAAAAATAAAATCTTCATTTTTTATGTTCATCATCCATCGGATCTCTTATTTACATTAAGATACTCATCTAATAAATATCCATATTACCTGGACAGTAACTGTGCACCAACTCACCCTTTCTCTTCCCACAATAAAGGAAATTTCCAAATAAGTAACGGATTATCTTTCTGTCTAGTGGAAGGATGATTCTTTTTGTTATTTCTTTTCTAAAAAGAATAATATAATTTTGCTTTATTTGCCAATGCTCACTCACTCAGTTGTTGGCCCCAACCACTAAAAGCCAAGATCAGCGGTTCGATCATTGTCAAATTTTCATTTTGACACATCAGATGGTTAATAAGTCAAAGGTCAATAGTTAACATACTATATTACCATGCAAAAAAATAAATTTTATTAATTTGAGTTATTACACATGCCATAAGGATATATACGCACAAAATCACACTAATGTCTATTCCAAGATCTGCAACAAGACATGCTCTGAGCTTCTTGTGCTTGCATTAGAATACAAATGACTCTTTGCAAGCCACCTTAGTAGAAAAATGATATATATATATATATATAGTTAAAGAAAATTTTGTCATATATATTTCAAAGAGTTGGAGTTAATATTATAATTTAATTATCTTAAAATTATTATATATTTGTCCTGAAATTAATTTTACAATTGCAAATAAGTTTTTATGAAGTTGGACTACTACAGATGGCAAAGTAGCTTGAAATTATAAAAATCAAAGCATTCATATTTTAAAATTTAAAATATTCTTATTGAATTATTTCGGGAAGTTTTCTTGGGATTGTCATCATTTTTAATATAAAAAGATTCACTTTGTAACGAAATATATGCATTTTTTTAGTTGTCAAAATAATATTTTGATGTTTTATAATTTCAAATCAGTTGATTAATTTCTTATATTGGATTTCTCAAGAGGGGCCTGTTTTGCTTGCAAACTTAATTAAGCCTTGTATGTTAATAAATTTTTAAAACTAAACTATCACAACCCAAACTTCTTATGATTAACATGTAAAAAATTTTAAAGTTTTAGTTGGATAAAGGTATTTGTGATGGTTACCTAAGTAATGTAATTGTAATATAACATGGCATCAATGTAAGAGTAAATAATATTATCTTTAGAAAATAATTATTTATATCCTTTTACATCCTTTTGTTTACTTTAGAAAAAATGGCATCGATGTTTATTTTATTTTTAGAAAAATATTAATTATATTTTTTAGAAAGATATGGAAACTTTTAAATATAAATACTTATATAATAGTTTGCCTCCTTTTTTCCACTAACTTTTCGTTATCAATTCAAAGAATTGCTTCACACGATACATACTTTATTCAACCATCTCAATGATTTTTAAGTTAAAAATTAATTACTATACTTTTTCATATTTCACTACAAAAGTTTACCTCGATCAAACAGCCCCTTGAAAAAGATCATCTGCATAAAAATCACTTTGTAATTTGCATGCAGGCACCAATAATCATTTCATTTGGAGGTACAACAGCCCTTCTTACATCCATGATTTCCAAAGCCATGTAATTATATCTTCCTTTTATTTCTATATATGATCCTTCTCAATCCATTTTAAACATTTTTATATAAAAAAAAAACAAAAAACCCAAAAGAAAATCTCAATGTGGTATAATCAACGAGGAATACGAACAAGAAGAGATCATGATAGATTATCATTTCAAGAGGCTAGCAACGGCAAGGCAGTTGCTGGTCATATGAGAGAGCTTGGTGTCGAAATCCATCAGCGGCGATGCTCCCGGCATTTCCATGAATCCATCCGAGCACGTCTCGTAGTCAGTCATGGCGGCACTGAGCATGCTTTTCAACGTCCCCATGTCTTTGGCTGCGACCGCCTCCGTCGCTTTCTGGAAGTTTTCCAGCGCCGAGCTATACGTATCCTCACAAACCTTCATATTCTGCAACGTGAAATCCGGCAAGCTGGTGTCGCCCGCCAGCTTCTTCGCGTTGTTGAGAGCTGCATTCCCATGGCGGATGGAAGACTTTATCAGCATCTGCAGGGCAGTGGAGAGGTCGAGGGAGTCTGTCTCGATGGGCATGCCGGTGAGGGAGGAGACGCAGTCGTCGGCGTAGTCGGTCTTGGCGCAGATGCCTTTGATGGCGGCTGAGGCTAAGGCAGACAGAGCTCCGGTTGATTCCTTGACCTCGTTGCTGGCGGAGATGAGATGTGGGTCGGGAGACTCGCTTCCGAATGATGCGGCAATAGACGAAGTTGCAGAGTCAATAGTCGAGGAGATCGTGTCGTCGATTGATGTCGGCTCCACAGTGGATGATGATACGGCATCGGCATCTGCAGCGGGCTGCTCAGAGACTGGTGACGGGTTGGATGACTCCTGTGAGGAGATGGAAGGATCGGGGGATGGAGATGGTGTGGGGAGCAAGCTGTGGATGATGTGGAGGTAGTCGCGCTTGACGCAGGTGGAGGAGGTGAGATGGGGATGGAAGAGAAGGAAAGTGGAAAGGAAGAGGAGGAGATGGGCTTTGGAATCCATGGAGAAGGAAGCGAAATGAAGGGGGAGAGAGAGTCAAGAGGGTGGGAGAGAGAGAGGGGGTGCTAAGTTTATGGGATTGTAGAAATGAATGAATGGGCATTTGCATGTTTGAAGGGTGGGTCTTTGGACGCCCATGAATGTAGCATTTTTTGGTAGGCAGTTGATGGCTAACAGAAAATTTCCTTGTTTTCTTGTGGAGGTTGCCTTGGTTTCGTTTCCCCTCTATTTCTTTCCATTTCCCACAATTTTCAATGGCCAGGAATATTTAGGAGCCGTCCTCCTCCAGTTTCGATGCCATCATGTGAAATTCAAAGTTTCAAACCATCCAATTGGGATTTCTCTCGATGACCGAACACTTGCAAGACATCCACATTTTGAGCGCCGTTTGGATGCGATTCATGTTCCCGACGCTTAATTTCCAAATGATTTATCACTTACATATGCGAGTCAGCCATGACTTGAAAGGTGGGCGTAACAAAGCTTTAGTTATAAATGAATGAAATGGTTTAATACTCTAAACAAATGATGACTTTTACAAGATAAGGGCCTATGAACAAACATTATTGAACAAAATATGTATCAACCTTTTACTCGCATATTAAATTATTTAACTCTACCTTTTTAATGACTAAGCCTATCTGCTCACGTCAAATATGCCTTTTTTAATATTTAATTATATATTTTGAAGGTCTGTTGTGCTATTTTATCTTAATTTTATTCATTATTGTTGGGTGTAAGATATGTTTCTTATTCTACATTACTTAGGTTAGGTGAGATACATTAGTAGATAAGGCTTGTATAATCTCCTAACTTATAAAATGAGTTTTAAAAAACTGTACAAGCGCATTCGGTCTGCAACCATAGTAGACAATATCTTATGGGAATAGCCATAGGTAGGCTCAATTGTATACTGATGTCAGAGCCAGGTAAAGGATGTTGGGCTTAGATATGTCTCTGATCCTACATCACCTAAGTTAGGTGAGATGAGTTTGTAGATAAGTCTTATGCAATTTCCAAGTAACAAGATGCATTTTGAAAAATCGTATAAGCACAGTCGATCTGTGACTTGAGAGGACAATATCCTATGAAGATGACCCTAGGTTGGCCCAATTCTACAATCCTTTTATCTGATTTATCCATATGCTATTACATCAATGACATTATTTTCACTCTCAACAATCTTTCTATGGTAGATATTATCCCATTCATATCCCAATAGGCCATAAGTGATTTTATTTGAAAGTCATGGATAGTTTGCATAACTAAGGCTCCGTTTGGCCCCACTATATTTTCTAAGCACTTTTTGAATAAGTACTGATACATGAAGCTCACATAGAAGTGAAAATTTTTTGCTTTTTTTCAGAAGGTTAAATTACAGCATATGCGACAGCACAAAATACTTTTAAATGTCTAGCCAAATGATTTCATCCGAATAACAAAGAGCTTTCTTGCCGTAAATGCCCGTTTAGATTCTTGCTGTAAACACCTGTTTAGATTCTCAAGACATGCAGCCAAACAAAGCCTAAAATGACTTGTAAATCAATACCCGAAAATGGTCACATAATACATATCAAGCCAAAGCCCAAACATGGGTCCCTGCTAACAGACTGCCTTATTAACCGTCCAAGGCAGAAATCTCTATTCTGCCTTTTTTTTAATTCCATTTTAATTGATGTAACATACGACTACTACCACAACCATATTTTTCTTTATTATCTATCATTACTTGTTTATCTTTTCATCTAAAAATTCTATTCTATTTTTATTCGCTTTATTTTTAATATTAGCTCTTATCTTATCATATAAAGTCTTCCCTTTTCCTTTAATTTGTCAAAATTTACACTTTTTTTCATTTTTTTCCCATCTTTATTAAAATTTCCAAACAGACCCTAAACCTAATGTAGTCTCTGTCACACCATAGTCATGGCACGCCTAGCAACACTGCAGAATTTGCCTTTTTAGTAAGCCTTCTACCTTTCTGCCGAAAAGAACTGAAGTAGCTCACAAAAAACTCCATTCTACCATGCGAAGCGGTTTTTGTCATTGAAACAAACACATACATTCATCATTCCAAATCACAAAAAATTACACCAAACACATTTTATTCAGAGATAGGCTGAGGGATTACAACACATTCCAGTCTAGCTTTCTACGTGCTTCACGACAGTGACGGGACAAGCACCATTGTTCACCACATAGTTGCTAACACTACCCAGTATTGCCCTGCAGATACAACAACCAAAACACTTCAGTCATGTTAGAAATAGCTACATCCCACTGGGCATTTGCTAGATGATTTTTTCATTTCCAGCCATCATTTACACCCAATTGCCCAGATGCCCTGTTTCAGAGCAGTATTGCAACTTCCCATGGGGCATTTGCAAGATGATAAGGATCGTCGTATGTGATTTGGGGCGGGTCAATATACTGCTCAGGATAAAATCAATACTTATGCTTTTAAGCATTAGAGGTGAAAAAGAAAAAAGGAAAAACTAAGCTTAAACTGCATGAGAGAGGTGAGATTTGGACCTTTTGATCTTGCCGAGTCCTCTGTTTCCAATCACAAGGCAACTCAGTGGGATCTTCTCGATCGCTTCGCATATCTTCTCACGGGCATCTCCCCAGTAGATCTTCAGCACCACCACTATCTACAGACATGAATTTGTTCCAGTTAAACAATAGAAATATTTGAGAATGAGTAAATCTGTAATTGGCATGATGGAAAAGTCTATTTACCTCTTTCTGCTTGGCTGCACATTCAAGGATGCTCAGTGTTTCTGCGTCGGGCTTCACTCCATACTTCTTTGCAATGTCAGGATCACAGAGCTCACTAAGAGGGATCAAGGCTGAAAGAAATTTCAAGAGACAGAAACGTTACTAGTCACCAAGGGAATCTTTTTTTTATTTTTTTCTCTTGGTCATTTTTTTTAAAATAAAAATCAGTATCACGATAACAAAATCTCTTGGGACTCGTCCAATAATCTATGTTATGGCCTACCCAATTCATGTTCCATGGTCACGATTGAATCGATTTGGTTAACTCAAGAGAACCTTGTAGTTAATGACCATTTTCCTGGCTAGTGGGATCAGAATGACATGCTTTTGGTGCGATGCACTCATACAGATTTTTTGCAATTGGATTTTCTGTAGCGGGTGCTACTCTTTAATGCAGGGATGTTGCATGACTCATTGAAAAAGATGCCTATGGAAAGTCTCAAAGCAGAAACTTTCAGGGGTTGTTTGGTTCAGGGAATTACATAGAAATTGAAATCTGATGGCAGCCACCTGACCCCCTCGTGAATTTGGACGAAAAGTTGCTTGCAATTCCAATTCTCATGAGAGTTGAAATTCTTTACTCCCTGTCTACCAGAAAGCTACATCTCACCGGAAATTCAGCCCGCAGGTAATTCTGTACAGCTGCTAGCTACGGATTAGACGAGCTGACCTGGTTTTCCCATGAGGCGATGTAAATGGATGATTTTGACTATTATCGTCACAACCCACCAAAATCCAAATCGCAATAATTCATGGGGAGTAATGAATGGGAAAATGACTTGCACACATGGCAGAGTAAAGAGAAAAAAGACAGCTCAAATCCTGGACCACGTGAGCCTGGAAATGACTCACCTTTTCTCTCCCTTTTGGGTTGTCTGAGATATTTTTCGCCAATTCGTTTTATCTTTTATACAATCTCAAATTCCTGTAATTTTTAGGGTTGCCCCATACATTCCCACCTAAGATATATGCCACTCCCCTCTTTTTTTCGCTTTCATTAAAACGATTAAGGGCACGTGGTTTGAGTGAGTTTCTTGACTGTTTTTCAATAGCATTTCCTAAGATAATTTAAGTAAAAATAATTAATAATTAAAAGGTTTTAACAAAGAGATAGTAATCTCTTTCGCCTTTGAATTTTTTTTTTTTTTTTTGTTTCCAAGAATATTGTGAGCTGGGAGACAGATGCTAGAGATCAGCAAACCTTTGAATGAACAAGAAAAATATGGGAAAAATATGAGAGAGAGAGAGAGAGAGAGAGAGAGAGAGAGAGAGAGAGAGAGAGAGGTCTTACGGGAGCCAGTAGCCTCCCACAGCTGCGTCTGGCCCTCTTCGTAGAGGACTTTGGACTGGACGTTGAGGAGGATGAGGTAGTCTCCAGCCCTCACCAGGTTGTCCACAGCCCATCTCAAAGCCTCCTTGCTGCACTCCGAAAAATCAACAGCAACTCCAACCCTCCTTTCTGCATCCATCTCTCTTTCTTTCCCCCTCTCACTTCTTCTATGTGATGATGAGATAAATACAATGTACTAGAATGGGATTTCTTCTACCCTTTTGGACCGACGACCCACAAAAAGTCTTCTGTTGGGGCTCCCACTTATTTTTCAACCAAGATAAGCATGATGGTACTTCCTGTCCCCTAAGAAGATATTAGACAGATGCCCCTGGTTTTTTATTTTTCCTTTCTTTTGTCCTTTCTGTGCGTCGACGAATATATATATATTTCGGGATTTACTATTCCCATGGGATAGTAAGCCTTCTGTTCCAATCCGGCTCCGCACCGACGCA